>PVIJ01002703.1:0-141568 GCA_004024925.1 Scalopus aquaticus | reverse complement strand
GTAAAACAGGAACAAAATAAAGACCACAAAAATGAGATCATTACAATTAGAACTAATGGATCTAAAAAATACTATAATCAAATTTAAAAATAGTTCTGAGGACCTCAACTACACACAAATCCACATAACAGAGAAAATTAATGACTTTTAAAGCATATGCCTGAGAATACACAATTAGAATAATGAGAAAAAAATAATTAAAGAAATTAAAACAGTGTAGGAGCTCTCTGGGATAAGCTAAAGAGAAATAATATTCATATTATGGAACTCTCAGAAAAAAAGAGAAATGCATAGAAAATTTACTTAAAGATATAATTGTTGAGAACTATCTCAACATGGGAAATGAACCAGATGTTCTGATCCACGAGACCCAAAGAGTTCCAAACAAACAAATAAATACCAGATAGACACAATCCAAGACACGTTATAAAAAATGTTGAAAGCCAATTATAAGGATTGAATACCAAAAAGCATAGAAGAAAAAGCAACGTATGAGGGAACACCAATTAAACTGTCCACTGACTTTTCATTAAAACCTTTTAGGAAGAAAGACTTGTCAGGAGATATTTAATGTACTCAAAGAGAGATTTCTATTGTAGGATCCTTTCCCTGCAAGATGAACATTCACAACAAAAGGAAGGATAAAGAGCTCCACTGGAAAGCAAATCTAAAATTTCAAACTTTCACAAATTCATGTTACTTCAGCTCTTAAAAATTAATATAAGACTAGAATATTTTAAATAATAACCTCTTTCAGGAGAATAAAATTTTGTTTTGTCATTTCTTTAATTATGGTTTCTCTTTTATTTGCTCTGTTCTGGGATTTCTATTACATGAGTACTAGATTTCTTATATTAATCCAAGTTTCTCATATTAAGAATATCATTTTATTATCTTTATTAAATTATTTTCAATTCCAGGAAAAAGTGTGCTGATCATATAATACCTATATTTCCAAATTGTTGCTCAGTTTCTCCAGGGTATTTTTAATTTCTGTCTTTAACTTCCAAGTAATCCACTATTCTTTCTTAGGTTCTGGTTCTAGGTAATGCTTAGATCTTCTTCTGCTAAAGAGACTTGCAAATTTTTATTTATTCCTTTGAGTGAATCTTACATCTAAGGGAATAATTTTTCCAATCATTTTTATAACTTGATATATCTTTCTAAATGTCCTATAGTTTATTTTTTTCATTTTATGTCTTCTCTGTATTGTGTGTGATTTTGTGATTATAAAGACTGAACTGACTCATCTACTAGGTAGTGTAAGTCCTTGATTCTTTCATGTGCGGGTCACACACATAATCTGGAAAAGTAAGATCCTTTGTTGATGACTGCGAAAGTGAATTAGAAAATGGTGAGAGGGAGAAGAGAAGGTAAAAAATCTGAAGCATGCTGCATAGATAAGGAGGAGCTATTTTGCACCTCAGGGAAACTATACTAATATCTAGAAACATTCCACAGTTGAGGGGAGCTATCTGCAGTCAGTGGATAGAGATGAAGGATGCAGCTAAATCACCTACAGTCCACAAAACAGTTCTCTACAACAAAAAGTTACCCATTTTAAGCATCAATAGTATTGACTTGAGAACTCTGGTTTATAGAAATGAAAAGGATCTCATGATTGAGGAAAGAGGGGTAGCAAAATAGTCAAAGACAGATCAGCAGGAGAACAGAGATAAGGTCATTGCCATAGAAGAATAAATATTGAGAATGGCATTTATAGGCCATTTTAAAGTACTCTAATATACGGCAAAGCATCCAATATAAAGTAAAGCTTCCTCTTTACATCTCCCTGAGAACATTTAGCACAGATTTATATAGCTTAACATGCATCAAGTGTTGCATTTCTTATGTTTGTCTATTTTTTTTCCAAATTATGCTGAAGATTGCTCCCCAGAATATGAAGCAGAAGTACCAAGGAGTCACTGTAAGATTTCTACTACATATAAAATTATTATAGTTTTACTTAGCCATGTTGAAAGTTTCCTAGCCACCTAGAAATAAACAGGGGTGGGTCAACAACTAGATGATATGGTAATAAAGTATTGTAAATTTCCATATTTTAGCAGAAATTGTGTTACTATATCTTTAGGGCCAAGTCAGCAAGAGCTTTCATTCCATGATAATTTAAGAACTTGGGATCCATTCACTTTTGGTTGGGCCACCTAAGAGTCTTTGAAAGATGAAAGAGTGAAGAATGAACATATCCTTTTTAAATACATAGACCCAGACTAGAGCTACATTGCAATTTTATTTTTCACATTTCACTGAAAAATACCAGTCACACAAACCCACATAGATACAGCAAATTTGGGCAATGTAATTCCTGACTGGGCAGTCCCTTGCCAGCAATAATTCTGTATATTAGGTAGGGAACATGCAGTTTAATGAAAAGTACCTATCTTTGATTCATAGTACAAGACTTTTCAGGTGTGTGAGTTTTATTGTTATTGTATTTTTTTAGCAATTGTGATTGTTGAATGCCTTATAGGAGAAATGTAGTTTTTCTGTTATTGACATAACTTTTGTCCTTATTAGGAGAAAAATATGTCAATATTTTTTTCTGTGCTTAACATGGTCCATTCCTATCTAGGAGTCTCTCCTTTATCAAATCTGTGTTGCAAGTTGCCCTCTCAGTGAAGAAGACAGAATTTCTACTTCTAGAGGAATATATTTTTATTCACTGTATAAGTGTACAATACATTTACATAGACAGTATGGACTTTTTTGATCATGGTCGCAATCTTCACTTGCTTCCATTATAATCTATAAAAACTCAAATGTCTGGTGCATTATAGATAGCATTTTCTCTAGTTTCTATGAAACAAACTTTTTAAAAATATATTTGTTTTTTATTTCAATGAGAATACAAAAGAAATTGGGATAAATGAATGGGCTCAAAATGTGTATTGATGATTGAGAGCACTACTTCCTCCAAAGCCCTGATCCTGGTAGCCCCGAACATAAAAACACAGAGTGTGTCAGCCGTAATGCCTGGTTAACTACAGGGAATGGGAAGTAAAACCTGAACTTCTGATCACATTTAGATATCTACTGATTTCCTCACAGTTCATTGCAGCTGTACTTTGCAATGAATAAGATATTTAGTGCCATCTTTTTTTTTTTTTTGTAATTGTACTATAAGTATTCTGATCAAGTGTTTTGCACAGGTGCAGCAGACCTCTCGTGTTTTGCCCACTGCTCCCCTTAGCAGTATATTTCACTTGATCTGCCTATTCTACCCTCACTCTATCTCTAGTGAATCTTCTCACTCCTGAAGCTCTCACCTGGACCCCAGTTCTATGCAAAATAAATAAATAAAATCTTTTGTTTTTTTTAAGTGTTTTGTACAGAAAGTGCTTCAGAAAAAGTACGTGTGTACCTGGCAACTAATGCTGGCCTTTGTGGAAATGCAAAGCATTCCTTTAGATTAAAATCACATTAGACATCAGTAGATCATGCAGAGAAGTGTAAGGAAATTTCCTCACTGAGTAAACAGTATATGTACAGCTACCCACCCATTGTATGAATTATGGTACACACAAAGTATAGAGTTGGCCAGGCCTTGAAGTCCAGCTAAGAGTTCTGGGTTAAATAGCTAAGCACGGTTTCAACAGTCTTAGAAAATATGTGTTATGTTTAAGGTAAGTAACAGATACATAAGAATAGAGAAAAGCCTGATTTTATGGAGAAAGCTAAACACTGGGTCTTAGATATCACAGAGTTAAAAAATGGCATTATCAAACTGAGTCGATCCATCTTACTACAGCAAGGTTTCCTCTGAGTTATACTATTTTCTGGCAATGAACTCAAAGGAACTAATTGCAACCAAACAGAGTTTAGGGTGGTCCTATTCATCATTGAGTAAGGTAAAGATATGAATTTCATATGAGTAAAGATATATGCCAGTTTTATTTCATATGAATGAAGCTAATAAGAGCATAAGATTTATTGAAGAACATTGGATATAGATTGTATTCATGGGAAATATATTTATTTAATACCTATTGTTGTCAAGACCATGGAGGGGAAGCACATTCTAAAGTATATGCAAACTTTAGAAGTTTATAGACTGCAGCAGAATTGGTATTGCATCTATACTAATAACTACATTCTACCATGGAAATTAATAGCTTTCATAAAATATCTTGAGATGAAATAATTTCAGAAATTCAGAAAACAGACATTGTATGTGATGTGGAACATCAACACCGTCACAGAACAAGGCATGTTTAAAGAGAACTCAAGATGAATAGGGTTTGGGCATGTCCTGGTGTGTCAGAGCTTTTTAGGGAGATTTTTTGTCAAGATATTACCAGTGGAAAGTATATGGACCTATTTGTATGAGAAGTAAGTAAAGGAAAAATATGTTTGGAGAACTAACAGTGACTCTCGTGCTGGACTAACAAGTCAAAACTCTTCTTAGGTGCCTAACTGACAACCATTGCTGATGTTTTCAGAAGTGGGCCAGGTCAGTCTGCTATGGGGAGATACAGCAGCAGTATACTGTGAGTAGAGGGAAGGAGAATATGAAATTAGGAAGAACCACTAGTCGGTTATTGAAGTCATGATGGCAGATGCCTGCTGCAGAGTGCATACAAAAAGTGATACTTTATGATGTGACAGGACATTTAGCAAAATGTGATCATTGTGGGTGTAACCAGAGAATGATAGCTCTGATTGTTCTGTGTACATCGCAGGGAAGGAATATTCTTAGTTTGAGTAGGGGACATACAAGGAAAATATGGTTAGAAGAAAGTTTAGACATGAAACAAATACTATAAATATTAAACAGTTTCTTTGATATTTTAATATACAAAATTCATTTTTTAAGGTCCTGTGACTTTATTTATTTTTTAATATATATAATTGTATTATTATTTATATCTTTTACGTTATTGTGTATTCCCCATGGGTTATCCACCACTGATTCACCCGTGAACCATCACCATAGTCCCTAATTCATTTTAACACATATTTCTAAGGATTAAAGCAGTATAACAATGCTCAAGTCATATTGTTAAAAGAAAGTGAATACTAGTTGATATAACTTTTTTCATTCACTATTTCAACACCTGATCACTTTTAGATTAATCATCTCACTGCTGTATTCTGCATTTTGCTTGATTGAGATGATTTATCCTTAAGAAGCCAAAGGCCTCTAATTATGTGAATATTAATGACTAGGTTGTCTTATCAAATTATTTTTGCTCATTACCTTTGGATTTTAATAACTATAAACAGTAAAAACAATAACCATGCACTTTGCAGATAAATGGAGTTCTTTGTGACCTTCTCCTAGGGAATAAGAATAAAATGAACTGTGAGAAAGCTAGCATATGAGATTAGGAGAATTTTGGGTACACAAAAGAAGGAGGTCAAGTTATCTATGTTACTTTGCAGACAAAATTTTTAGCTACAGTGTCCTTACAAAGAGAAGTTAATCATAATCTGAAAAAGCTGGTGAATGGAAATTAAAAAAAAGATTGTTTCAAGACTTAACTGGCAATTTTTGTTTTGTAAAGAAGTAGTAAAGAATCCCTGAAATAAATGTTCAAAATACAAAAACTACACATGCACAAATAAATGATATTATTATCATTTCCATACATATCATCCCAATCTTTCCTAGGCATATATATGTAGATATTTAAGACATTCATTAATTATTATGATTTTAGGTGTGCAGTATAATAATTTAGATCTGTCACTCTCAACAAGGGAAATTTTGTACTCTAGAAGATATTTGACAATGTCTGGATATATATTTGGTTGCCATAATTTGTAGTTGATGTGCTACTGGCATCTAATGAGGCCAGGGGATGCCAGGAATACTGCTGAACATCCTACCTTGCACAGAAGACCTACCTAGAGCAAAGTGTTATCCTGCCCCATGTGTTAATAATGCTGAGGTTGAAAACCCTTAATCTAAGTATTGGGGAGTCAGTAGTTTATAAAACAATGCCTCTGCTTTCATGGATATTTCCTCTATTTGTTTAAGTAACACATACATGAACATACTTAAGATGCAGATAAAATAAACTCATAAAGGATATTTGAGGCTAATGGCAAGAGGTGCCATTTCTTTTATAGGTTAGTCATGGAAGGTTCATTAAAATAGGTCATCATCTGTGTAGACTTATATGAGGCAAGAGATAGTTACATGAGTATATTGTGAAAGAGTTAACTGGGCAGAGGGAAAGCAAGCATAACTGTTCTGAGAAGGAAGAGTGTCTAGTTTGTTCATAGAGGAGCAAGCAGGGTGAGTGTGGGTAGCACATAGTGAGGAGGTCGTTGGTGGGAAACAGAGTAGAGTCTGGTTAAACATGACAAAGATTTGCATGAGAGGGACTTTCATGGGACTCTGGATGAGAGGGATGCCCGTGGCAAGTATTTAACAAAGGAGAGACATGTTCTGATTTTCACTTTTAAATATCAAATGGTCTCACTTAAAACAGGAATATAGGAGAAACAAACAAGAGAGACACACTCAGCGAGGGAAGGGGAGGATAAAGGCTCAAAACAGAGTAGAAAAGAGCACAAGGGACTATGGTGATGGGTCACGATGAATTGGTTATGGGTTACCCAAGGAGAATACACAATAATGTAAAAGATATAAATAACAATAAAAAATATTAAGGAAAAATCATCATTTGCTGTGTGAATAACATAGAAGAGAGTTTATTGAGATTGAGAAACTATCGTTGTTTAGGTCACAGTAATAGTAATGGAGAAAATAAGAGATTACTGTATTCTGGGTATTGTAAAACCTTTTTTTTTTTGAGAATAGTATAAAGGATTTCTGTCCTTGGGGCCTAAGAAGTACAAATTAACAAAGCTCAAGTTTAACAGGATGGGGAGAAAATTCTTAGTAGGTTACTGAGTATATTAGTGAAAGAAGTCCCTTCCATTCTGTGGCCCATTGATTCATATGTTCTAGCTATGAAAAGGTAAGTATCATATAATGTACTTGGCTCAAAACATAAATATACCATTATGTAAGACCATCTTTTCAGGGTGTTATCTCCCAACTGGAGCAATCTTCTCTCTTTGTGTGAGTATGTAGAAGAACTGGGGTGTAGGACAGAGTTGTGGGAGGTAAGAGCATTCACCAGAGACAGAATGGGGGCGGAACAGATGGATTTACTGAAATACCCTGCTGAGGGGAGCAGAGAGTGAGACAGGAGAGGTCTGCTGTAACATGTGGGTTAGTTCCCTGGCGGGGGATTGAACTCAGATGGTAGTGGTAATAGCACTGAGACTTAACCCCTAGGCCACCAGGGAGGCCCTGGAGCAATCATTAAGTCTTTGGTGAGCCATTTCACCTTTATTGAATCTAGCTCCTTCCTGGTAATGGGGGATGTGATAATCCATTGTTTTTGCGTGTATGAGCCCATTGCTTCACTTCCTTTGTTATAAAATATGTTCTTTGGTTAGAAGTAATGTAATGGAGAATGTTCTGTAAGTTCACAGATGGTGGTCTTAGCAGGAGCATTAAGGGCAATGAAGGCAAATCCTTTCCCAGAATGCATGTCTATCCCAGTGACAGTTAATCTCTACTTCATTATAATCAGCTACCAGATAGCCAGTTAGTTTTCCCCAAGAAATGATACTGTATTATGAGCAGCTGATTCCTGTCCTTGTCAGAATAGGCACTTAACAGTAGTATTGGTCAGGTGATCCTTTGTAAGGAGAAGACCATGTTGTTGTGGACAATTCATATTCTAACCTTTTCATTTATGGCCACTCTTTTCATGAGATTGTTACATGAATAGTAGGGTGGCTAGAGAAAGAGATTGATTGATATGCAGGGTATATGTCATTTTGTACAGCTGACTGGTAAGAGTCATCCATGCAGTAGATGCCTTTTGATGAGCAGTTACATGGAACACAAATATATTTATTGTCTATGTCCATGTGAGGCTTTATTCAGACACAGTGGCATTTGCTATCTGTGAGTATGCACATCAATTTAAAGCCACTGATTTCTAAAAATTATAGGTGTTTCCTATTCCCTCTTGTACAGTCATTCTGGTAACTAAACATTTTTGGATAAAGCTTGGAGGAAGATTTATAATGGTAGGTACTTTTGGCAACCGTGCAATTTCCTAGTTCAAAGGAACCCAACCTTCAATAAAGGGCCTACAAATTGGCAAGAATCTAGTTGAGAGGCTGGGACTCTCCATTGCAATTATTAAAGTTAGATTTTTGGCTACCAGATTTAAGAGTTTTTTTCTGTTATATTGATCAAGCAATCCCCAGTGGGATACCCAACTATTTCATTGCTGGAGACTTCATTACCAAATAAATGCTGCCAAATAGCTCTGCAGATCAAGGCTTTCTGATTACTGGTATACCCCTGCTGCCTTTTTTAGCAGATATTCTCTTTCTGCCATTGCTAGTTAAGTGCTCCCAAGGGGCTTCTGCTACTCTCAGATTTCATCATTCCCTTTGAAGTCAGGGAGTCCATCCCAATGGCGAGACTGTAGATAATAACTGATCTGCTGGAAATTCACACTCAGAGGTGGATTTGCAAATCTGTTGACCACTGGGCACTGCTAAATACAATACATTGCTAGAGTCTGGTTAGAGAAGCAAATCAGGAACTGTATGTCTCCTTCAAATGTCCTTCTAGGGTCCATTGTTGACTAAATTAACATTGTGCTGATTAAAAAAGAATAAATTATCACAGAGTCCAAATCTTTTACCATAAAAAGGTAGATTTAAAGTTAAGAGGTAATAAATTGATAACTAGCACAATTTATACTGTAAAATTCCAAACATGAGAATTTGGAAGTTTATCTGCAAGTCCCACAGTTGGGGAACTAGCATTCATCTTGTTGGAGATGTTTTAATATCACATTCAAATGCCGTGAAACAAAACAAAGGGAGAATGAGAAGCATACCCCTTCCTTTTAAGCAATGACTTGAAATTCTCATACATCATTTTCACAGGCAAATCTGCACTATGACTAAAGAAGTGATTCACCGAAACACAAATCATTACAAGGAGACTGGATCATGCAGTCTGTAGCTGGGCAGCCTGTGGCCAACTAAAATTCAGGGGCTCAATACTTACAGAAAGAAAGCAGAATGCTTTCTCCTGCCTCAGTTACATTTCTTGACATGTGCATTAGATATTTAAATATCTGCCCCATGTATCATCAATAAACTGAAATCACACAATACCTATTTTGTAATCTGATATTTCAACTTAAAATGTTTAATGATGTTTTCACAGTAGTAATCATCTGACTGCAACCTGAGGTCTAAACTGGCATCATGTTTTTTTTTTTTACTAAAACCCAGTAATGCACTTAATCTGTCTTTTATAACTAGACATTTCTACTATTTCCAATTATCACGAGTAAAAATTAAGCTCCAATAAAAAAAATCATGTACCCTTCCTAAAATCTCCCAAATAATGAAAGTATTAAAAGTTGCCAACCTCCACCCCTAAATCCCACTGGCATTATTCACAGAAACTTTAAAAAATCTAAAATTTATCCAGAACTACAAAAGATGGGGAATAACCAAAGCAATCCTGAGAAAAAAATCAATGGAAGTGTGATGCTTCTGAATTGCAAACTGTATTAGAAAAGTGTAGTAACACAGATAGCATGATATTGAAATAAAAACAGACAAAAAATAAATGAAACAACATTTAGATCCAGAAATAAACTTACATATGTGGACAATTAATTATGGAAAAGAGTGGTCAAAAATATACAATAGCGAAAATAAATTTTCTTCAACAAATGGTGCTAAGAAAACTGAACAACATTGTGCAAAGTAATAAAACTAGACTACTATCTTACACCACACACACATTCAATTTTTATTGGAGGTAACATTACTTTAAATCATTGTTTTCACACACAAAAATTAATTCATAATGAAGTAAAGACTTGAATGTAAAACTTGAAACCATAACTCCAATGGTAAAAAGAAACAACAGCAAAATAAATAAATGGAACTACATCAAATTAAAAAGCTTCTTCACAGTGAAGGAAACCATCATCAAAATTAAAAGACAACTTATTGAATGGGAGACATATTCACAAATTACATATTTGACAGGGAATTAATATCTGAAATAAAGAACTCGTATCTCAAGAACTAAAAAACAACCCAATTTTAAAACAAAACAAAACAAAAAACAGGCACAGGATCTGAATTGATGCTTCTCCTGAGAAAACATACAGGTGATGAATAGGCACATGAAAAGATGTCCATCATCTCTTATTATTATGAAAATGCAAATCAAAGCCATAATGAGATATCACCTCATACCCATAAGAAGACTATTAAGAAGACAAAGAACAACTCATATTTATGAGGGTAAAGAGAAAAGGGAACTCTGATATATTGTTGTTAAGAATATAAAATGCTTCAGTACTATAGAAGTTTCCATAGATATTTCTTTAAAAAATAAGTGTAGAAATACCATATGATCCAGCTATTTCACTTCTGGGTATATATCTGAAAATTTTGAGAACACTAATTTGAAGAAATATATGGACCACTGTGTTCACCTCAACATTATTTACAATAGCCAGGATTTAAAACTAACCCAAATGCCCACTGATGAATGAAAAGATAAAGAAGAGGTAGTATGGATACCTAATGGAATATTACTCAGCTATAAAAAAAAAAAACACAAAAAATCTTGAGACAGCATGAATGGCCCTTGAGAGTATCATGCTAAGGGAAATAAGTTAGCTTAGGAAAGACAAATACTGCATGATTTCATTCATACATGTAAAATAAAGAAATAAAACATGAGTAACAAAAATGTAACTTTATAAACAATAGAAACAAACTGATGGTTGACAGAAGGGAAAGAGAAGGGGGGTGGGGTAAATTGAGTAAAAGGGGTCAAGTGTATGGTGAAGGATGGAAACTAGTCTTTTGATGCTAGTCATGATGTGTTATGTATAAATGTCAAGTTATAATGCTGTACATTTGAAACCTATGTAATGTAAAGCAATATACTTCAATTATTTTTTTTAACGATGAAAATTTAAAAAATAATGTTGTGGTGATGGTGTCGTGGGTTACCAAAGCTTCTGGCAAATGGAGGAATTACCAGTGACTTATGTGCATATTTGAGTTTTTAGTTTGGGGCTGTTGACCTGAAACAGACCTACTTACTGATGATATAGGCACTTACTTGAATGAAGAAAGTAGACCTGGAATTACAAGTCAAAAAAAAGCAATTCTCAACTACATACACATATATTTATCATACATATCTATTTTAACTATAACTATTTAATGGACTATTTAAGTGATAGCTTTGTACATAATAAGCACTAAAATTACATAGCTGAATAAATATTAAAATTACATTTTGAAAGAATATTTTATAATGTATATCACAAAACTCATCTGTAACATTTACTAGGCAGAGAATTAAGACAGAGTTATTTTTAGATTAAAATGGCTCAGAAAAATGACTAGTCTTTCCCCGCTTAAAAACCAACACAGAGGACCCTGGTAGCACAAGGGGTTAAGTCTCAGCACTATGAAACTATATGCAGCCACTGCAGCAAGAGTTCAATCCCTGGCTGG
This sequence comes from Scalopus aquaticus, assembly GCA_004024925.1. NCBI lineage: Eukaryota > Metazoa > Chordata > Mammalia > Eulipotyphla > Talpidae > Scalopus > Scalopus aquaticus. Next base: position 129,994 of record PVIJ01002703.1, on the reverse strand, counting down.
GGAGCTTCCCTCATGGCGCAGCAGACCTCTCCTGCCGTGCCCGCTGCTCCCCTCAGTAGTGTATTTCAGTCAATCTTCCTGTTCTGCTCCCCACTCTGTCTCTGGTGAATCCTTTCAACCCTCTCCCTACCCCCCACACACCTCTGGCCTACACTCCAGTTCTTGTATGTATAAATAAATAAATCTTAAAAAAAAAACTAGCACATAATTTAAAAAATGAGAAGAAAATACTCAAATCAATCTCAAAGGAATGCTTAAGAACCCACTGATTATTTTTCTATACCCAAGCAGATTGTTTTCCGAATGTGACTGATCATTTAGTCTTTGACCCTTTAACTTTTGACATGATGATTAAATCTCTTTTCAGTGTTCTTTTGTGCCATAAGTTCACTTTTTAATACATTAGAATGTTCTGTCTTCAGAAATTTAGAGAAAATGAAACTCATAACTCTTAATAAGTATGTCTGAAATATGAGCACTGTTTTCTATATCACAGCCTTGAGCGTTCACACATACAAGTGACCTGCCCCACTTAGGGGCAGTAATTCAGGTAGAATGTCAAAGAAAGGTATTGTCTACCTTGAAGCTTTTAGCAGTCACCCTGCCTGTGAGAGCAAGGTCCCTTTGAGAGACAGCCTTTTTGAGCATAAAGTCAAAAAGTTCGATGCATCACAAGCATTTCACTGTCCCCACCGTCTGTGACCAGAGAAAAAGTCCATGCCCTATCTCTGAATAATCTTTTGACATTGATAACTATAGCTAAAGTGAAAGACTTCACATGCAAGCTACATCTTAATGGAGCTTAAATTAGCCGAGCTAAGTTTAGACACTTTAACATATACCTCATGGTTCCAGTAAGCGATAATAAGTGGTTTCTGTGGCTCAGGGTGTGTAGATAAAGCTTGATGTCTGAACTGTACTTGTGTAAGTTCCAGATACTGTAAAAGTATAAATGATTTCAACTGTGATCATGGTCCAGATCCCAGCATGGGAGCAACCCAGAGGATATTAACACTGATATAAATATAATATTCAGCAAAACACCTATTTCTGGCAAGTCTATGAACTATTCTTTTGTAAAAACTATATAAAATATGTTTGTGTTATATTATTATTTGTCTCAAATTTTGATAACTTGTGACTATTCCAATAGCACATGTGTTTAAATATGAATGACTTAAGAGAGAAAGAAATGAGAAAATATGATTAACAGTATTTATGAATGATAGTGATTTGACATTCTTGCTATGTAAAAAGAATATATAGGTGAAAAAATGAACATTTCAGTAGAAAAATAAGACAGTTATAATATTGACTTACAAAAGTTTAAGAGATATTTTTTACAAATACAAATGGCTAAGAGATTTTTTTTAAAGATTTACTTTAACAGAAATGGAATTTTAAAGACATAATTTTTCACAAAATTTAAAACAGCAGAAATTTTAAAATGATCAATGAAAATTAAAGTAGCTGAGCTAAGTTTAGCCACTTTAACATGTTCATATATACCTTATGGTTCCAGTAAGTGATAATAAGTGATTTTTGTGGCTTGGAGTGTATAGATAAAGCTTGATGTCTGAACTGAATTATTAAAAGAAATCAAAACACAAATAAATGGAAAGCTATTCCTTCTTATGGGTCGGAAGAATTAACATTGTCACAATGTCCATCTTACCCAAATTAATATACATATTCACTGCAATACCCATCAAAGTTTTAAAGGCATTCTTCAAGGAAATAGGGTAAATATTCAAATTTATATGGAGACGTCACCAACATGGTGGTGAAGGGACGCTAGAATGAACTCTCCCAAAAGAAAGGCCGCGTATAAAGGGACATCAACCAAACCCAGAGAAAATCCAGAAATGCTACATAAACCTAACACCCTCACGGATGATTAGGATGAGGAAAGAATCTGAAAAGAAAGAGCCACCAGATCCCCTCTTCCCTCCCCCCCCCAAAACCAGACCAAGAAGCCAAGACTGAGGCACCTGAGGAGACCCAGGAAAAGAAAGGTGGGCAGAAGGGTTCCCCCAAGGTGCTGCAGAGTGATAATCTCAAGACTGTAACGCCAGCAGCCCCTCCACGTGGCAACAGAGCCCTGGAGAGGGCAGAGTGCACTGGTAAAGGTAAGGGTAAAAGGACAATGAAATACAATAAACAATGGATATTGAATATATTGGTGATGGAACAGAACTCTGGGGTGGTGGTCCCCTCCCCCTCTTAGTAGCACTAATATTCACTAGCCATTGGAGAAACCACGGGAGGGACCCCGGCTCCAGGCATGGGAGAAGCACAGGAGAAAAACCGTGGGTGGGGCCCTGGCTCCACCACTGGAGGAAAACCGAGGGAGGGGCCCCCGACTCAACTGCCAGAGAAAAACCGCAGGTGGGACCCCAGCTCCGCAGCCAGAGAAAAACCCAGAGAAAAACCATGGTCGAGGCTCCCACCTCTCCGCTCCAGGCACGGGAGAATTACCTCCAGGAGAAGGAAAAAAAACCACAGGTGGCCCTCTGCCCCAGGCTTGAAACTGAAACTCCAGGGCAGGACTGGAAACAACAACTCCAGGGCGAGATTAGAAATTGCAGCTGCCTGAAGCAACACACAGCCACTAGCCCCCACCCCCTCCCCCGACAGTGGTGAAAGCAGAGGAGGAGGCACAGGGCCGGCCTCAGGTGACCCCTCCCCACCAGGCCCAACCCAGCAGTGGTGATAGCCTCTGGTAAACACTGGAGAAAACAGTGGGAGATAGAGAAAAGGAAGATCCAAAGCGAGAATACTAACAGCAACAGAAAACTGATGACAGCAGTATCTGATACCTGAAATGGGACAGAACCCCAGCAGAGGGGCCACCCAAAAACCCCAAAACCTCAGGGGCTAAAGACTACAGAACTCTTTCCTTGCTCACATCTACACCAAGGACCCAGAGAGCCTCCTTTAGCTCCAGGTGGCTCCTTCCTTTGGTCGCCACTTCTTTTTTTTCTTTTTTTCTCTTCATTTTCGGTAGTGTCCTATCTTACCTCCATTCTTCTCCCTGTCCATTTTCTTTTCTTCTTTATCTTCACCTCTCTTCCTCTCCTTTCTCCATCTTCTCCTTTTAGCTCTATTTCAGTTGCAATAAGCTTCATCTGATCTCACACGAATTTCTCTAGGAAGACCCCCTGATTCAATATTTTCCCTCTTTTTTTTTCCTTTTCTCTTCTTTAGTAGTGTCTTATTTTATCTCCATCTTTTTCCCTGCCCATTTTTTCCTTCTTTCTTTCCACTTTTCTTCCTCTCCTTTCTCTTTCTTCTCCTTTTAGGCTTTTAAACTGTGATATGCTTCATTTTGTTTTACACGAATCTCTCTAGGAAGACCTCCCAAATTAAACCTGCAACTACCATCTCAGCAGGAACCATTAAAAAAATCTTAAGAAGTTATCCTCCCTAGCCTTTAAGGATCTAATGCAAACTGGCCACAGCCCTAAGTACTAGGGCTCTTGGAACTGAGTGGAACTGGCACTGGGACCACCAACCACCATGACCACCGGGTAAGCACGACCCATACACCACCGTTGGAAGCCCATGACCACACAACCACCTTCCCAACCCTTTGGGTTAAAACAGAGGAAGAGGATCCCTAGGGGCAACATCCATTAACATATCCACAGCATCACTACCCAATAGGAGTTCGGCCTAACAGGGCCAGAATTGATTAGATCACCACCCCCTGACAACCAAGAAGGAGCACCCCAAAGAGATGCCTGCCAGTACCAGTGCCACAATCTCCCAACACTTACAACAAATCAGAAGACAAACAGGGAGAAAGAAAATTACAAACAACCAAGCAAGCCCTCAGGGAAAGGACACACCACAAAAAGAAAATCAAGCACCAAAACTCATTGACAACGACACAGAAGAACTTCTCTCTCTGCCGGATAAAGAATTTAGCATCATGATTGAGGAAATCATGATAAAGGAAAAGGGAGAAAAGGAAAAAATAATTAATGATCTGAGAATGAAATTGAGACCCTAAAGAAGGAGAATAAGAGCTTAATGGAAGAACTAAAGATCTCTGGGAAAGCAACAAAAACAGAATCAATGAAATGGAAGACCGTATTAGTAATCTCAAAGATGCAAATATTAACATATCCAAAAGGGAAAAGGAAATAGAAGCATGAAGGGAAAAGAACGAAAAAACAATTCGAGATCTATCTGACACCATGAAGAAAGGAAATATAAGAGTCATAGGAATCCAAGGAAAGGAGAGGGATCAAGGAGCAGAGAAACTATTTAAGGAAGTGATAGAATAAAACTTCCCAAGTTTGAAAATAGGCATACAAGAAGCAAGAAAAACTCCCAAGTTACCACAATGTTAGAAGACCTACACCTGGGCACATAATAGTTAAACTCACACAAATATAGGACAATGAAAAAAATATTGAAGCCGGCAAGGGGGAGGAGACAAATAACTTATAAAGGAAAACCAATCAGGATGACATCTGACTTCTCTGAAGAAACGCTACGGGGAAGAAGAGAATGGAGGGACATATTCAACAAACTCCAAGACAATAAATGCCAACCAAGACTACTTTATCCTGCAAAGCTCTCCTTCCTCTATGTAGAAAGGATAAGGACCTTCCCAGACAGAGTCCCCAGAAATTCGTCATGACTAAACCCCCATTACAAAAATACTACAAGAAGTCCTAAAACCGAAACTGACAAAGGAATGAAAAAGATCACAATAATACAAGGAATAAAACCACAAAAAGACAAATAAAATGGCCAAATAGATGCAAATGTATCAATATTAACTCTAAATGTAAACAGACTAAACTCATCAATAAAAAGGCACAGAGTTGCAAAATGGTTCAAAAACCAGGACCCAACCTTCTGCTGTCTACAGGAGACACATTTAGTCACAAAAGATAAACACAGATTGAAAGTAAAAGGCTGGAAAACAATCCTACAAGCAAATGGACCAAAAAGGAAGGCAGGGACATCTATACTTATATCAGATTAAATAGACTTCAGACTAAAAAAGGTAAAAAGAGACATAGATTGTCACTACATCATGATAAAGGGGACAATTCAGCAATATGATATAACCCTCATCAACATATACTCCCCAAATGAAGGAGCACCAAAATATATAAGACAATTATTATCATCTCTGAAAATGGACATTAGAGAAAATACATATATAGTAGGAGATTTCAATACACCACTCTCACCAATGGACAGATCAAAGAGACAAAAAATAAACAAGGACACTAAAGCTCTAAATAAGGACCTAGACCACATGGGATTAACAGATATCTATAGGGCATTGCACCCCCAAAAATCTGAATACACATTTTTCTCAAGTGCACATGGATCATACTCCAGGATTGATCACATACTAGGTCACAAAACAAACTTCAACAGATACACAGAGATTAAAATCATACCTACTATCTTCTCTAATCATAAAGCCATCAAACTGGAAATGAACCATGAAAATAGAAAAAGGAACCCTTTTACATCATGGAGATTGAAACCCACATTGATCAAAGCCCACTGGACTAATGAGGAGATCAAAGAAGAAATTAAAAAATACCTAGAAATGAATGACAGAGAAGACACTACTTTCCAGAATGTTGGGACACAGCAAAAGCAGTATTAAGAGGGAAATACATAGCAATACAGGCTCACATCAAGAAACTAGAAACAACTCAAAGAAACAATCTAATCTCCCATCTCAACTAGAAAAGGAACAACAGAAAAACCCAAAAGCCAGTATAAGAAAGGAAATGATAAAAACCAAAGAAGAAATAAATGAAATGGAAATAAAAAAAAAAACAATCCAGAAGATCAATGAAACCAAAAGCTGGTTCTTTGAAAAAATAATCAAAATAGACAAATCTCTATCCAGGCTTAGAAAGAAAAAAACAGGAGAACACACAATTAAATAGGATCAGAAATGAAAGAGGAGAAATTACATCAGACAGTAGAAATCAAAAGAATAATCAGAGATTATCATGAACAGCTTTTGGAAACAAATTCAACAACTTAGAGGAAATGGACAAATTCCTGAAACTACACAATCACCCCAAAATAGATAAAGAAGATATAGAACACCCAAACAGGCCAATCTCAAGCAGCAAAATTGAATCAGTAATCAAAACAAAAGCCCAGAACAAAAAGCCCAGGACCAGATGGTTTCATAAACGAATTCCACCAAACGTTTAAAAATGAAATATTCCCTATCTTACACAAACTCTTTCAAAAAATTGAGAAGGATGGAATATTACCAAACACATTCTATGAAGCCAACATTACATTAATACCAAAACCAAACAAAGACAACACTAAAAAAGAAAACTACAGACCAATCTCTCTATTGAAAACTGACACAAAAATATTCAACAAAATCTTAGCCAACAGTATCCAACAAGGCATCCAAAAGATAATACACCATGACCAAGTGGGATTTATTCCAGGGACAAAAGGATGGTTGAATATCCAAAAATCAGTCAATGTAATCCAACACATTAACAAAAAGAAAAATAAAAGCCATATGATCATATCAATAGATGCTGAGAAAGCATTCGACAAAGAGCAACATCCATTTATGATAAAGGCCCTTGAAATCCTTGGGATAGAAGAAACATTCCTTAACATAATAACCCTAATATGTGACATTATTGACTACCTTACACTATTTGAGTTCTTAATTATTGATGTGTTAAAAACCACAGTGTAGTCCTAAATAATATTGCAGTATTACTGTTTTTTTCTTAATTTTATTTTTCAATTCTACTTTTATTAAATTATATATTTTTATTGACAAAAACTTGGTTTACAATACTGTAGATGATTTAGGAGTTTAAGTTCATTCCTCTTTATATGTATGTTACCATACCATGCTTACCATCAACATACCCATAGTCCTTCACCATAGCCCAGAGCGCCTTCTTTCTATCTGCTTTCCATATCCACCTGAACCCTAAACAATATTATAGTAGCCATTCAATACATGCAAAACTGAATCTTTTCAACTAATCTGGGGATTCACACTCAAGAAGTATGCTGATGTAAGAATATAATGTCACTATTTTCAGGTTATTTCATTATGAATTTTAGTTTAATATTTTAATTACATAATAGCCAAAACATACAGATATTACATGACACTGTCATACCCACTGCTAAAATAATATGGATATAAAAATTTATCAGTATTAATCTGATCTCTTTTCTAATAAAAAATGTAATGATACTATAAATAAAACTAAAAATACAATTCTGACATATACTTTATATTGGCTCCTGCTCCATTTTCAAGTTGTTATTATCATATTAAATGTGGTATGAGTAGTGCTCATATATACTATCAGGATCTTCCTATGAAAATGTGTATATTATCAACAACATTTATACTTTTTATGATTTAATAAATGTATTTTTTTTCTTCTGTAAAGTTCTCACAGCGATATATTTTTAACATTTAAGGATATGGTTTATTTATTTTAAATGTTGAAACCACATTTACCACCAAAAAATGTTTACCATTTTTTATAAAAAGATGTGGGCAATAATAATAAATACATTTCTCCCCCTGTGCACATAAAATTAAAATTTCTCTAGAGTTGTCACTTTGAATTGAAATATTAGAGTTTGATAATATGTGCAAGTCCAGTGTAACTAGACAATATTGTTACAATATTGTTACATGAATTTACTCTTCTGCCAGTAAGTTATTATGGTTCTGTTATCCCTTCAAATAAGTGCTTTACCTTCCTGATACATGTGGAAATGTGTACTTGATATTTGCATTTGTTTTTACCTGGAATAGTTCATTGTCCCCATTTTGAACAAACTGTTTAATAAATTTTGACTACAGAGGTATTCAAATATCCCTCATCCTATAAGATTACCTGTATCTTTTTTAGTGAAATTTTTCCCTCTCCCCAACTCCAGGATTTTCTTTCACTATAGATTAGATTTATTTCCAATAACTTTTGGTCATTTTTGGTGATTCCTTCTTTTTCTTATACAGGAAATTGGCACATAGATGTTAAAAGTTTCAAGGAATCAAAAGGGAATTTTGCAAGAAGATATTAGTTATTAGTTATTAGTTATTAGTTATTGCAAGAAGTAGATGTCATTCATATGACTGTTAATTCAAGTAATAATATCTGAGGAAATTGAAGGATCTCAGAGAAAGAGCAGTGTTATTTAAACATAGGGGATCACAGGAGAGGTCAGGACAGCTGCTTCTGAGAGCTCTACAGGATCATTGCATGCTTGGTATAAGAATGACTGAGGGACCATGGACAGCTGAGGCTGGTACCTCTGGGGCTGGAAGCTCCAAAAAGCAATGGGGAATAAAACTATATCTGAAGCTGAAGTGATATTGTCATGAATTGTGAACAGAATGTTATGTCTGTTTTCCCCCCATTCTGTTTTTCTATCTTTCTCTAAAAGTTTATTCCTCTAAAAGAGTTAAGAGGTCGTCAGTAGTAAAAAGATCTGGAGTTGTAATTTTCAGATCTGTATGAGGATCCTAGGATCAAGTATAGAAGAAAGGATTTGAATTTCAGAGATAGTAGACAAATCACCTATACATACTTACACAAAAATATACCTAAAGTCACTTCATTATGTATGATGCCCAAAGAGACTAAACACAATAAAATACCTATATGTTTATATGAATTTATCTACATAATATAAATACACACATGTATGCATGTATATACACTAATATAAAAATATTACAAGTAGCTGTTAATTATTAATAGTGCTACTTATGTGTTAGGTGCCCTTCACATGCTTTATCTCATTTATTGTAACAAAAACCCTAAACAATATTATAGTATCCATTCAATACATGCAAAACTGAATCTTTTCAACAAATTTGGGGATTCACACTCAAGAAGTAGGCTGATGTAAGAACCACGCAGCAGCAAGGCAACAAGAGGATAATCTGAAAGTGCATGTCCTTGTCACTCTTTTAATATGTAATATGTTGATTAGCTATTGCTTAAGGAATGAAGGAAAACAAAAATTAAAATGATTAAAATGATAGCATAGCTTTCCAAAGGGCACCAGATAACGACATAATGACATTCTGATTTTGACTTTTATTATGATTTTTCTTACACAGACCTTGAAACATTTTAGGGCACCCCATAGATATATATTGACCCTCTAATTAATCCAATGATATTGCATTTAAAGTAGTTCCCTCTGTCATTTTTTATTTCCCATAATTTATCCATTTATCTGGAAAGCTAGACTTGTTCTCACAAGAGCCATCAAGGGAAATCATCATTTTAAAGGTCATTATAGCTGATTTTTATTATTACTTTATTTTGGCTTGTGAGTATGTATATGTCAACGTGGACAAATGGAAATGTGTTAACAGGTGAAAATGAATTCCCAAGTACCATACTATCACTGCATCTAGAAACATTCGTACTTTAATACTATGAGGTTTGGTCTAGAATTGTGAGGTTGAGAATTTGCAAGACATAGAATAGGAAAATGAAAGGGAGTTATATTTTCATTGTATTACTTATACCTGTTAAGTGTTCTGAATGCATATTTTAATCAAACTATTTTTTTGAGAAAAAAATTATTTTTCACCTTTGATAGACAAGAAAGCTGAGGCTCAGAGGGTGAAGTGGATTCTTCTGGAAAAGTCAGGAATCCAGGCCCTCTGTGCCCACAAGCCCTCAACATTAGAGAGGATGCTGGCTGTTCATTTGATTCAGGATTACCCTTTATTCCATGATTGGATACAATATTAAGAACATAATATATTTGCTAAGCACTCTGCTGGTAACTCAAATGCTGAAGGCAAGAGACACCCAAAAGAGAAGCTTTGGAGCCAGAGGACAGAGACCAGACATACGCTTAAACCATTGCAACCCAGTGAGTATATTACTAACAAGAATATCTCATGAGTGCTGTAATGAGACAGGAAATATCCAGCTTTGCTGGCACTTGGAAAGACTTTCTTTTGGAGGTGGTAAAGATTTAAAGCATAACAGGGAGTTGCCTATTAACAGATATGGTAGATTTCCTACCTGGAAGGTTCCTAAAGGAACCTATATGTCAGTATAACTTAGTCAAAAGTTCCACCCACTGTCCTCTGTACCACACCCTTGAAAAGGCTTATAGAGGTCTCCTTATGGGAATAATGCAAATTGAAAGGGCTATGTTTGATTCACAGAATCTCGTATCTTCCTTGGAGATTTCACAATTACCATTATTTCTGGTAATATCAAAGATCTGAAGAAATAGAAAATATTCCTGTTACATTAATCTTTCACTCCTGCTCTGATATGAAACCTGATTAATAAAACTTTCCTTTTTGTACTGATTCTTCTTTCAACACTCAAACAGATTAGAACCTAGATAAGTGATATTATTTAAAAAATACACACTGCTGCTTCCAATTAGACATTGAAGTAGCAAAGAGAAAATTTGATAAATTTCTTTTAAACCATTTTATGATATCATAGGATAAGCTCCTTTAAAGCATAATCAGCTGTATGTTATTTAACCTCAAATATACACTTCCAAATAAGACTTATTTTTAATAGTTAAACTCACAAACAAAACGAAATTCAAACATTTTTCTCCTTTTATACTCCAGAACTAGTTTATTTGCATCAACATTTAGTCAATTTGTAGAAATGAAGAAGTACTAGGCTCCTTCCTCAGCAGGTTACCTTGTCTACTCAATTGTATTTCTTCCCCTCTAGTTCCATAATCATTGCCATTATTTATGTCCTCGTCATTTATTTTCTATTAGTGAATGGGACACTACCTATTAAGAACTTAGCTGAAATCCTCATCTGCATTTCTGTGATTACTACCTAAATGAACTCCATTCATAGCCCTACCTTGTTTCCGATGTGAATATCATTTACCTATGAAAACAGTCCTACCCATAGCCCTTACTTGTAAAATTAGTTCTATATGACAGCATGACATGCAATGTTCCATAACTGCTCCCATTCTCAACATTTCCCATTACATTTTCCTTCCAAGAACATTACCCCATGCTTCCTAACCTACATTGGATTTCCCCATTTCTGAATGAGTTATCCTTCTTATGTCTACATTGCTTTTTCTTTTCACCTTGAAATCTCTTCCCACTATCCTTAACCACTTATCCTCAACACATAAAATGTTACTGCCAGTATTTTTATTATGGACCATCCCTTCTATTTCTCCGGATCAAGTCTCGTATTTCTTACTCTTTGTGTGATCCTTCAGAACAACATATGTTTATGTAAGCCCTGCTTAATTTTTACCCACAGCTCAGTATTTTAATCAGGATCATATTAACAAGAAAAATTACTACATTTTTTATTCTCAATTTCTATGCCAAGAACTCCATCCTATTGCTGACCTTTTATTAACCTGGTTGTCCTCACATTTGCCTTGACTAATAAGGTCATTCAGCTAAAATACACTTAAAAATAACAAACTCCCATGACCTGTGTAATTTATTGAGATTGATAGCAGAAGAAAAACTATTGGCAGCTCCTCCTTCTACCTTTACACAGCTGGGCCCACTGATGTTTTCCATTTCAGCTTAGTACCACCTCAGTTTCTAAGTAAATCTTTGCTCAAATGGTTACCATAAAAACACATGCAGGAGAATTTAAAAGTAAACTCTCTAAGCAGATGGGGATTTAGGTTTCCTAGCATGAATGTCAGGTTCATTCATTGCTCCCAAGAACTCCCATGATTTGTTAAAATATGGACACTGTATATCCAGGAAAATCATGTCTATGTTAATTAAAGACACATTATTACACACCAACTATGAGTCCCCAAATTGCAGGTCTCCATTTCCTGATTGAAGCTTTTTGAAATAGAAGAATAAGCCAGATTAGTATTTGCTAAAAGATAAATTATGGGTGTATCAATCTAGAGTGAGCAGTGCTATTGCCACATCATTAAGATCAGCCTCACTTTTAATTTCTCCTCTATGGCCAACTTAGCAGATTCTCCAGGTTCCGATCCTTCCTGTTCCTTATTCTCAGCTCTCTTCAATACTCAAATTCATGGCACTTCTCATTAATTTCTGGATAATCAAAATTTGGGGACCATTTAACCTCTGCTTCTAGCATTACAAACTGAGCTCATCATCTTGTTACTGATTAATACTGACTGCTAATAACCTGTCCTCAGTCTTCACTGTCAGCCTTCTATGTTGCAAATTACAATAATGTTGAGACAGGATAGTACTGTAAAGAAATTCTAAATAGATTATTTGATTAGTGGCAGACATAATTTGCCACTATAAATGAATAGCTAGTTTATAGATGATCTGCCAATATTAACTCATTATAGCTGAAATGCTTTAACTTTTTTGTTTGTTTTGGAAACTGTCTAGATATGTTATAAAAATCTGTAGGGGAAAAACAACATGTAAAGTTAACTTTTTAATTTTTGGTTTTTATTTTAAAATGTGTAGTCCTGTTTTAGTATTTTTGATTTATTCACAAATACACACATTCATTTCATTTAAAAATGACATAGGGGTCTCATGTAATTAAGAACACTTTAAATCTGAGTATAGTTTAGAAAATATCTTTACTGCATCCTAGTAGTTTTTTACCACATATTCATATTACCATGCATAATTGCTTTTTGTTTTCAGTTTATGAAAATTATCACTAGATCCAAAACATATATGGAGATTGAACTTTCACATGCAGAGAAAGTTCTTAACTTTGGTCATCTATCACTATCCACGTATCACTTCCTTTCTAAACCATCAAGTTGACCTTCACATTCTGGACTATCTTCAGTGACCTTGGGAGAGCTTGAAATACCACTGAACACATGAGTCTACCTTTCAGAACAACACGGTTTGAACTGTTTTCTTTCTTTTAGAAGACCTATAGATATAAATTACCAGCAAGAGGCAAACCATTTGTCCTAATACTAAATATTCCCTTTAGCACAGGTTTCTCTTTTTCTTGAACTAGTCTCCAGAAAGAGATTTTTACTTTAATAGTGAACTACAGCATCTAAAGCAGAGCCAGAAAAAATATTTCACATAGTTATTGCCTTTGCTACTTGGCTCTCTTGTCAGCTACTCATTTTAAAGTACAGGGATTTTATTAGCCAACTTCCACAGGCTCTCTCCATTTATCAAGCTGTGCTTGGTAAGATGTGGGAGAAATTTGCCAGTTTAAAAGATTTCCATGACACATTCAATGTTGAATAGTTGCATTAATTTAAAAATAACTATTGGATAACCTATGAAACATCTGTAACATACAAGTAGGTAGTTTAATTTTACTAACACATTACCTTTATTCCAGTTTCCAAGATTACATGTATACCAAAACTACATTTTAGATTTATAAAAGATTCTCAAAATTCAACTCAAATTTTGACTCGTACATAAACCATGACTATTTTGAATTTTTGCATTGTTATGTTTTATGGGACACAAAAACATTATCCTGTCAAAAGGTCACAATTGCATCCCAAATGCAATGTATATTGCCTTCTAAAGTGTTATTAAAGCAGAGAATTTAGAAAAGGTTTTTTATTTTTTATTTTTTTTTTATTTGCTCACCTTACCCTTTACATCCAAATGGAAACTTTGTCCCATGTAAGAATAATAATCAATTAACAAATTTACTATTTTGGGATCATTTTTAAACTAATGTTCAATATTGGTTATATCAAGAGAAAGTTTAAGTCATGGCTCTTTCTTCAGTGAGTTCAAAATCTAAAGAGAAATGAATACTGTATTGAAAATTAATAATGGAAGCTAAGTACTAAATTAGGTGGAAGAGACGTTAGTAAGCAAAAACTTTGGAAATGTAGGAGGTCAAAGAGAAAGGTATTATAACAAGTGAAGTTTTCTCGCCAAGGTTAGAAACTAGTAAGAGCCATGAAAACCGAAGGAAAACGTGAGTTCATGCAAAGGCAGCAAGTTGAGTGATTTCTGTGAATGGGGCTGTCAAGCAGGCTCCTGGAGCCTCTCAAGGCTTTGTTATGTCGTTGTTATGTCACTTCAATGCACTGTGCTAGATATTCTCTGTATTGAGAGAATTGAACTCTCACTATTGCTTCCTATGAATAGTGTCTTTAATAGAGTTTTAATAATGTAGGTAAAAATACTTGTATTTATTTTTATGAGTTTCTCTTTTATGTTTTTTTTAAAGAATTTTTATTTATTTATGTATACAAGCTGGGGTACAGGCCAGAGGCGTGGGGGGCCGAGAAGGTTCACCAGAGACAGAGTGGGGAGCAGAACAGGCAGATCAGAGATACACTGCTGAGGAGAGCAGCGGGCGAGGCAGGAGAGGTCTGCCGCACCATGTGGGGTTCTCCCCGGCTGGGCGTCGAACCGGCATTGCCTGCGGCCAACAGCTCCACAGTGCAGCGTCCAACCGCTGCGCCACCGGGAGGTCCCTGAGTTTCTCTTTTACACACAACCTTTAGTTTTAAAAATTATGTACACTTTTCTCCTTGCTTTCTCTCATGTACTATTTAATTTCTTTTGCTGTTGTCTCAAGATAGTTGTCTCTAGCTGTTGCAATCAGAAATAATCTGGTTACAGAGATGTTTTCTTTGACCATTAGTAATTTCAAAATTGCGTTTAATCATTTCACATAGAACAGCCTCTGTTCACTTAGTGAAGCCCCTACTAAATCCTATTATTTTAAATCAGTCCCTCCATCCTCTGAAGTCTTAAATTCCTATATAGGCATATAAATTATATGAACATATGTGTATATACATTTATATGTTTTCATATATACATGTGTATATACATGTATATATATAGATTGGTGGTATAAATGTATATCTACTTTAAATTCTAACAGGAAATTATGATTTGAAAACACTTTGGGTCTTATTTAATTTTAAGATTAAAGATGAAGTGTTATTTGACAAATCACTCCTTTGATAAGTGATACACAAAATATTTTCATCCAATCGCTCTTCACTTTTTTTTTAAAGTAACCTAGGATCTTTGACCAATTTATTGTAAATTTTTTTAATATATACTATACTGTCATGCAACAACTACTTATGCTCCTTTTTATATCCATATTTAAAAGAAACTTAGAAAATATTGTGTTTAATAATTTAGTACCTATTTAGTACCTTCAGGACTTCTCCTTACTTATCTGTTGGTTGATCACAGTACCTTTTTTATGTACAGGTACATTTGTTTGCTTGTTTTTATTTCTCGGCCTCAAGGATCACCATCACCAATATATTCAATATCCATTGTTTATTGTATTTTCATTGTCCTTTTACCCTTTTTCTCCTTTTCTTTTATTTTCTGGTGGGAAATCTGTATTTTTTCTCCCTGTACTGATTCATTTTTTTCTTTGTTAATTTTCATTTTGTGCTTCTAATAAAATGTCTGTTTTTTTTTAAGTTAAATGTTACTTTACTTAAAATCTTTCTTTATCCACATAATTCTGTTGTGTCACCTTTTTTCTCTTTCTGCTTCTGCTATTTTTTTTCTTAAAGATTTATTTATTTATACATACAAGCTAGGGTACAGGCCAGAGGCGTCGGGCAGCGAGAGGGTTCACCAGAGACAGAGTGGGGAGCAGAACAGGCAGATCAGAAATACACTGCTGAGGGGAGCAGCAGACGAGGCAGGAGAGGTCTGCTGCACCATGTGGGATTCTCCCCGGCTGGGCGTGGAACTCTCATCGCAGGCTGCTGACAGCTCCACAGCACAGCGCTCATCCGCTGCACCACCAGGGAGGCCCTGCTTTTGCTTCTTAATCATGATTTTTCTATGTGTTTGCTTGTATTTTATCTTTGCTTCATCGACCTTATGTTTCAGTGACCTTTATTGTGACTAAAAAATATGTTATTTTCCTTCCTCTTAGGTATAATATTTATCTTCTTATGGGTCACATGATATTTTGTAGGACAGGGTTTTATTTTTGATTTCAGGTTCCAAACACTTTATTTTTCATTTGAGGGAGATCTATTATGGCTTATTTTGTGACATAAAAGTACATTCCCCTGGACTTCTTCAGATGATAATAGAACTCTCTTTATATATACTAGACCAGAAGAAGATTGATAGATGCATTACAAAAACAATTCTATTTAATCTTCATTTATTCCTTTTCTAATTAAGTTCATCTCTTTATGTAGATCTGAGTTTCTGACCTATATAATTTTTTCTTTTTTTGAAGATGTTATTTTTACATTTCTTGAAAAACAGGTCTGGTGACAAATTCCCTTAATTTTAGCATTTCTGAGAAAGTTTTTACTCTTCTTTTTAATGATACTTTTACTGGATGCAGATTCTTAGGTTGTTGGGTTTTTTATATCAGTACTTTAAATATTTCAATCTACTCTTTTCTTGCTTGCATAAATTTCAAAAGAAGTTTAATCCGGGCCTCCCTGGTGGCTCAACAGGTTAAGCGCAGCACTGTGAAGCTATCCAGAGCGCTGCAGCATGAGTTCTATACTCGGCCAGGGAGATTCCCACATGGTGCAGCTGAACTCTCCTGACTCACCTGCTGCTCCCCTCAGCAGTGTACTTCAGTCGATCTGCCTGTTCTGCTCCCCGCTCTGTCTCTGGTGAATCCTCTCACCACCCCCACCTCTAGCCTACACCTCAGCTTGTATGCATTAATAAATAAATCTTCTTTTAAAAAAAAAGTTTAACATACCCAATTCTCTTTTGTAAGTAATTCCTTTATCATGGGTTTCTTTAAAAATTTCTCTTTGTCTTTTATATTCTGCATTTTGATATGCCTAAATGTAGTTTTTTTGTTTGTTTGTTTGTTTTTCAGCATTATCCTGTTTAGTATTCTCTTAGCTTCTTAATATTATGGTTTGGTTTCTATCTATCATTAGTTTTGGGGAATCTTCAGTTATACTTGAGTCAAATGTTTTTCTGCTCTTTTATTATCCTTATGGTATGCCCATTATGCAAATGTTTTGTGTTTTGTAATTTTTCCATAGTTCTTGGATATCTTCAGATTTTCTTCTAATAATTTTTATCTTGGTTTATTGGTCTTCGAAATTTCTATCAACATAACCCCAAACTCACTGGTATTTATTTTGAGTTGTGTTCAGTCTATTAATAAATTCATCAAAGGCAGGCCTCCCTGGTGGTGCAGCGGTTGAGCATTTTACTGTGGAGCTGTCGGCAGCAGTGATATGAGTTCGATGCCCAGACAGGGAGAATCCCACATGGTGCAGTAGACCTCTCCTGCCTCACCCGCTGCTCCCCTTAGCAGTGCATTTCTGATCTGCCTGTTCTGCTCCCCACTCTGTCTCTGGTGAACCCTCTCGCTGCCCTGCGCCTCTGGCCTGTACCCCAGTTTGTATGTATAAATAAATAAATCTTTTTAAAAAAATCCATCAAAGGCATTCTTTGTTTCTTTTACAGTGTTTTGATTTTTAGTCTTTCCTTTTCATTCTTTCCAAGCGTTTCCATCTGTTTGTTTACATTACACATGTGTTCTTGCATGCTGATGTCCACTTTTTTCATTAGCGAGCTTAGCATAGTTACTTGAAGTTTCTGGTCTAATTTAAATTTCAACACTCTTATCACATTTGTGTCAGTTTCTGGTATTTGACCTGTTTCTTCAAACTGTATGCTTTGTAATGTTTTGTTAAAAGCTGGAGGATGATGCATAGGGTAAAATGATCCAAGGAAAATAAGTCTTTAGCTTGAACTGTTAACTTTATCTGAGGTGCTTTGACTGTGTTTTTACAATTGCTGTGTCTGTAGGTATCAGAGGCTAAAATTTCCTCCAGTGACCTTGTTTTTGTCTTCCTTGTCTTTGTGGTTCCCTAGAGACTTGTTCTTAAATAAAGTCGTAAATCTTCTGTCATTTACCCCTATATTATTAATAAGGGGAGGGAGGGGAGAAAAATCACTATGTAGCCTTATGGTTAATTTCATCCTTTTGGTGAAACTGTACTCTTAGGCTCTGGCCTTCACAAGTGCTTGTCTATCCCCTACCTCCTCCTTTGTGGCAGAAAGGCAAGCGTGAAGATGGAGTTGGATATTTCCTTTCCCCCCATGTGTTTTTCTACCACCCTGCATGCAAGACTAAAGAAGACTGCCGGTAGGTATTTCCCTACCTCAAGGTTGGTGAGTCTTGGGTAAAACCCCAGTTATTTAGGTTCTGGTTGAATAGTTTCTTTGGGGGGCAGGCCTTGCTAAAAAAAGAGAAAAATAACAGAATTACCTTGGAGTATTGAAAATTGGTACCATTATCTTCCCCATGCCAAAGCAGGAAGGAATTTTTCTCTTAACTTCAATGCAAGAACCTGGTAGGACTACTGGAGATAAAACTCATGAAGGTGTAGGGGTTTCCCCCAAAACTAGACACCCCTCAGCAGTTTTAAACTCTCAAACTTACCCACATGTAGTCTGCACCAATATGCCAAGTGCCATTTTGGTTTTACTACCCTGCTACTAGTTCCAGTGGAAGTATCTACTACTCTTACTAGTTGTAATTCTCTGGATCTGCCTGTATGTTTCTCCAATTTTGTGTTTTTTTTAAGATTTATTTATTTATGCATACAATAGCTGGGGTAAAGGGGTGGTGAGAGAATTCACCAGAGACACAGTGGGGAGGAAGACAGGCAGATTGACTGAAATACACTGCTGAGGGGAGCAGTGGGTGAGAAACAGGAGAGGTCTGCTGCTCCATGTGGGTTAATTCCCTGGCCAGGGATAGAATTCATGCTGCAGTGGCTGCTGTTAGCTGTGCCACCAAGGAGGCCCTGTTTCTCCAATTTTGAAGCAGCAGTTTACCCTGTGATTTCAATAGAAAAAAAACACATCAGGGACAACCATCCCACTTGAAACATTTTTGGATTTTGGTGATCTTTTACATGTGGTTTGACATTTTAGTTCATTTATTTATGAATAAAATTTAATCTCAATTTTATGGTAAATTGGGTACTTCCTTCAGGTCCCCTTGGAAACACTCCAAATTATAGCATATGGGTCTGCGAGGATTTCTGCTAATTATTTTCTATAATTGTACTACTTTTTTAGTTAAGAATCTGTAAATCAACCTTCATATTTTCTCAATATTATTCATTAGATATCATTGAAACTATTCAATTTTGTTCCATTCAATTATTGTCCTGAGTTTTCATTGATACAAAAACCCATCTTAACAATGCAGATTATATGATCTGTATATCCACATCTATGTCTTTATACCTGTATATTTACATACACATACATATACATATATAAGTCCATAAATTTCAGTTATACAATGGAAGGGGAGTTGTGTGGCAGGTCAAATGCAGATGTCAAATAACAATATTTTCTAGATGTCCTCAACTCTTTACCACAGGATTAAGCAAGAAAAGTCCCCAGAATACCTTGAAAAAATTAGTGATACAAAAATAGTGATTCCAAATTTGGAAGCATTTTCTAGAGGATAACCTAGTCCCATTGGGTCAGGCCTTAGAGAAAACCATAGAATGATGCACATTTTGAGGCATGATGCCTCTGCCACGAGGGTACATAACAAAAGGGAATGCCAAGCAGATTTACTCACTGAGACCTTTAAGGACACTCATCCATAACATAACACGGTGTGCCTACTTGGAAATATGACAAATGCTACATAGAGAGGGCTTTTTCAGATGATTTGTGTTTTTTCACTGGTAGGAATGATTGCACAGGCCACATGGGTTGACATAATTACCTTTCTTACAAAAGAAGAAGTAAAAAGTTTACTTGGTATATGATGGCATCCAGTACACTCAAATCCAAGAAAAGGAAGAATCACAGACTCTGGCGTCTGTGGAGCCTGTATTCACTCTTATTACCATAATCTCCCCAAAGGCTCAAAACTAGCACAACAGGTTGCGAACAGATTCTTGTCATCTGGTGTGAACACAGGCCCATAAGCATAAATGGTGTAACATGTTTTCAAACAGGTTGAAGTAATGCTTAACAGACATTTGTTAGCAGTTCAAGCTCTTTATTCTTTTTGTTTTTTAGATTTATTTATTTATACATACAAGCTGGGGTACAGGCCAGAGGCGTGGGGCGGCGAGAGGGTTCACCAGAGAGAGAGTGGGGAGCAAAACAGGCAGATCAGAAATACACTGCTGAGGGGAGCAGCAGGCGAGGCAGAAGAGGTCTGCTGCACCATGTGGGATTCTCCCTGGCTGGGTGTTGAACTCGTATTGCCACTGCTGACAGCTCCACAGCGCATCACCTAACCGCTGTGCCACCAGGGAGGCCCAGCAGTTCAAGCTCTTAAACATTGGGATAAAAAAAAAAAAAAAAGGAGAAAATTGTGGGCAAGACTGTCAGTTGAACAGTTGAGTCCATGTTATGATTTTATTGGACTGTTCCTGAAGATTTTATCTGTACACATTTGGTTGATCACATAAATAGTTGATGTTCAGTCTATAACAAGATTTGATGTTTATAAGTCTTTGTTAAATATTATAACCAGTGGGTCTGGCTGAACATTAGGTGATATACATGGTTTCAATGCTTCTGGCCCCTTAGAATAAAAGAATTATGGGTTAGATTATAAAGAAGATAAAGTCTTACTAATCATTCAAATCAAGTAATTAAGACAAGTAATCTATGGGAAACAAAGACATATTTGTGTGAGAAAGAAGTTCTATAGTTCTACCTCTATGAGACTCTTAATTTTTGAGTTTTATAATCTCATTTGAAATTAAGAAGTCAAACCTGTTCTAAAATCTTTCAATCTTAATAGCTTATCAAAAATACTTGACAATATTCTGCTAAAAGTAGGGATACTTAAATTCCTTTCAGACCAACTGCAACAGCATATCCATCTATGAATTAATAAATGCATGCTCTTCTCTTGAACTCTCTTCTCTCTTTTTCCAAACTTCTACTTCGTAAAATGTTGATTTATATGTATTGAATCAACAGGAAAGGAAGGATTCTCTGAGTTATTGAAGGAGATGAGGTGCCTTTCTTTAGATACTGATACAAAAGAATTGTGTTCTCCTGCAGTGATATTGGGCCCCTGGCAAGGAGTCCACTGCCTCAATGCAAAATGATGATCTCTAGTTACAGAGACATGGAGTTATGAAATGGAAAGTTACAGGAAAATAGTCAATAAAAAATTGTTATCAGTGCCTTTTTGTTTTATAAAATGGTGCACTACTATTCTTTCTCCAAGTGGTCTTATTAAGTAAATAGAACTTTAGACAACTACGTCAATCATTTCCCCTCCCATTGTATCGTTCTATGTTGTTTGTATCACTGGTGAATAGTTTGCATTACCAGTGAACTGATAAAATTGAATAGTTTTAAATCAAAGCTCAGAAGTGGACACAGAAGTGTAGCCTCTTGGTGTCCCAATTCAAATATCAAAGGAAAACTTACACAGTATATCAGATTTGAACACCAATTTATATTCTAAACCCAGAAAAAAAAAATAACTCCCATCTAATCATGTCACCTTTACCCTATCTATGGAAACAATACACTAAGTGGGACATCCTAGAATGTATTTTTATTCAGTATTTTTTTCACACAAAATCAACACATTGTCACTTACATATACACATTATAGTCTGCATTTAATATGGTTATATCCTAAGCTCTACTTCAGCCATCTTTCAGATTTCCATTCAAATTCACTTATATTTCAAAAAGTTTTGACAGAATTTAAGATTTCAATAAATATAAAAACTGTATCAATCTTTTTTTCTAAAAGCTGCTTTAGATGTTGTATTCCTTCTTTCATTTGAATGCCAAAGCACAAGAGCTGTGCTACTTTCCATTAACAACTGTATACATGTAGCTTTCCTGCATATAACCCCGATTTTGTTACTCAAATGATGCTCTGAAAGTAGAACAGATGTCAGTCCCATTTTAAAGATAAACAAATATTTAGGTGAGTATGAAGATTTGCCTAAAATCGCTATAAATAATAAAAATCTGTGAAAACAAAATGTTGCAAGACTGAGGTTAGGCCATTAGAGTATTTGGGGGTATTAAGTAGAAATTTTAGTTTTCAATTTTTAAAGAGGTTTTATAGGCAGTTAACACGTCTTGGGCATTTAATATGAATGAACTGGGAAGTATCACAGAGCATTGATCAGAGAAGTTACGGGATTTCACATTTTTAAAGGATCATTCTGGCTACTTTTATGAGACTAGACTGTAAAGGGTGAAAGATGGAAGTAAGGAAACCTATTAGGCAATCATTGCAATAATCCAGATGAGAGATGATGGGAGTTCGGATAAGGGAAGAAAGCAGTGAAGACTTTAAGTGATCTGGCTCTAATGCATTTTGAACGTCAGTAGAATTTTCTGATTATCCTGGGATATGATATAGAGAGTAGTAAAAGTTAACAGCTTTTTGTATGTAAAATGCTCCAAATATGTAGTTGTAGTGAGTGAAATGGGGACTAACTCTATTAGAGAAAATTTGGAAAGAAGATTAGAATTTCAGTTTAGGCATAATACATTAAAAATATTTTTAGACATTTAAATCAGGATGTTAAGTCAACGGTTGTCTATGTAGTTCAGAGGAGAGGACCAATGAAATATACAAATTTAAGTATAACATCAGCTTTATTTTCCTCTCTGCAGAACTTCCTCTGCTCTTCAATTCACAGGTGGAACTATGCACCTTTTCTACTTAAGAGGTGGCCAGGACAGAATAAAATTATTTGTTCCCAATTCCAATTTAGTGAATGGAAAACCTATTAGCTCCTCATTGGTCAGGAATCTACCCTGTGACCAACCAGCTCCTGTCAGGGAACTGAACTGTGAGGCAGATATAGCATTTTTTAGCCTGCAGGGGTGGTGAGTAGTTCCTGGACAGGAGTGTAATAGATCGCCCTGCAGGTGACCACAATAAAAAGTTAAGAGTGTTTTATAGGTGAGAGCTAAATATATTTGTGTTATTAAAAACATGAATACAGCTAATTTTGACAGGGTAGAGAGATATATCTATTAAAGGACTATAACAGAGTACTGACATGCATATTAACCCTTGATTTAAAATAAATCAAGAAGTGCAAGAAAAATTGTACTGAAAACAGTCCAATCATTTATTAATAAAATGGGCACTGGGAAAACAAAATCTGGATTGAAAATACTTTGTTATATTTACTTTTGATAGCCAAATTCAAATTTGATCTGGTGATGATACTGAGACTCATTAATGGTTGCTGTATTCAAATTTGATAGCTAAATAATGAGTCTCAATATCATCACCAGATCATTAAATTCTCATTAGATTTTATTTAAAACCAACTTCTAGTATATTTATAAGAACTATATAATTTGTCTCACTTCTCCCAAACCCTATACTTATATTTTACTGACTGTATTTGAGATTTATGGGAAAGCTGCATGTAACATATATTTTAAAAGTGAGAAAAATTCTATTCCCTTCTGTTAAAGGGATGAATAGTCATTGCATATTAATTATGACCAAGACTGATTATTATTATTCCATGAACGCAACAAATAATTTTGGAGGTCAAACTCTCAGAGAGGGTTGATGAATGAAATCAATTGATGAATCAAGTGTTCGGTGTTGTTAATAATCATCAAAGACCTGTTTGGGTAATGATAAGATTTATGTTAAAGTTGCTATTTAAAATGATAATATTCTTTATCAGAAGACGCATTAGAAACAATGTGTTGTTAATTAAGATACTGCCTCTTTCTCAATGTAAAGATTTATCTGTAACATCTATAGTTTGACCCCAACATGCATTTGTGCTAACAGTATACGTTTCCTTGTACCACCCAGATCTTTAAGGTGAGACCTAGTAGGCAATTTGTATATTTAACAAATTCCTCAAGTTGACTCTTATGTGTGCTATAGTGTAAAAATATATTTGCTGAGAGTCAATATAACAGAATTTACAAATTTAGCTAAAGCCAAAAAACCAAAAAGCCAAAAGGAAAATGACATGACAGGTTGTGTTTCACAACCTTAAATGTTAGTGGGGAAAGAAGGACATGCCTAGGAGAGGAATGGGCAAAACGCCAGCTCGTTAAAATTCTAACTGGCTCCCTGCCTGATTTCTCAGTGACCTGGTCATATTTTAAGCAATTCATCAATCAAGAATAAATATTTAGTGAGAATGTGCAGCATTCTCAAGGTGTGGTGTGACTTCTTCTAGTCCCTGGACATATGGACATATGCTATATTTGCATGATTGATTGTGCATGATATCTCAGTATTTCTCCAGTCTGTTGGCAGGACAAAACCACTGCTACACCCAAATTGCCCTCTACAGGCTACTTATGAAGGGAAGGGGGGTAAAACCCAAACTAAATAAATGAGTCAAGTTTACATATTAGGCAAATCCAATAGGACCATGTTGAATACAGTCGAGGTTTCAAATTAGTTCCAAATTAGTCTGAGATGAACAGAGAGCCTGGGCTTTGCCAGAATTCTCTGAGTATTTTTTTTTTTTAATCACATAGCCATCTATTTGAAAATATATTGGTTTTTAAAAAATTTTACTATGTGGACCAATTCAAGTTTATAAAGTAAAGGATTTAAAATAAAATGATCTGTGTTCATTTTGACTGCATTTCTCTAAAATGTCATATTTAAAATGTGGATAAGATGGGTTCCTTATAGGACTACGGGGGCAATAAGGAGCAAATGTGTTATTGAATAAAATAGTAAAAATATCTTGATAATGTAAACGTTATACAAGTGCTATTTGAAAGAATCAACTATTCATTTCAGGTAGACCCATGACAAAACTGAAATTTAAAAACTGTCACTTGCATTAGGGTTTTTATATCATACCTTATGAAAAACCACAGGAAGTCATAAACTGGCAGGTTTTTTTCGATCACATATAGGTATTTTCTGAGGAGAGGCATAGGGGTAAGATCCAATTAGGATAGAAATCACCCAGAAAAATACAGACAAGTGTGATTCTAGAAATATCTTGTGGAGTTTAACCACCCTAGGCTACAATATACCCATGATCATTCATTATAGTGATTTCATCTGTCATTCTCTTTATTTTTCTATTGTTGACTACCAGGTACTAGACTCAGTGATTTACCTGCAGTGGTTTAGTTAAATCTTTTCAGCAACAATATGAGAAAAACACTGAACTAACCCCATTTTCCTGTAAAGAGAAAACGAACTCCAGTAACTAGAAGTAGTATACCTTTGGTTACACAGAAAGAAAAACCTGAATTTAAAACAAGACCATCTCTATGGCAGAACTCACACTGTGAAGTACCTCATTACAATTCCTCGTAGGGTTTTTAGTTATTTTGAATGACACATTAAAAGACGTGTTAATTATGCTCTTTGTTTACATTTTCCTAAGTTTCACAAATTTTTATTTTTTTCTATTGAAATATTTTTAACAATTTAAATCAAATTCCTTAAATAATTGGGATTTAAGTTCTAGAATTGGTCCTTAGAAATAATTCATTCTACCTTTTAGTACATGAATGATAGACTTTATATTTAATAATATTGACATTTTAGCATGTAAGAAAAATTCAGTATTACGTTTGCATCTACTTATACGCTTAAAAACTAGAGTTTAAACTCCCCTCTGAGTTTATTTCTGTGATTCAAAATAGTCATATAGAAAGATACATTTAAAATGGTTATTTATTTGGTAAGAACAGGGAACATTTTATCCAAGATTAGAAAAAGGGGCTAAGCTGTGAGAGATAAGTAAACAATTGGGTGAGCCTTGCCTGTCACCATGGAAAATCTCCAAGGGCTAGTAGGCAACCCTGTTCATAGTGAGCTGGCATATTTAGCCTGCTGAGTCTCAGTCACTCCCTCCCCCTAGTAGGTCTGATGGCTAAATATAATCCAGTGTGCTAGGAAAAAGCTGTTATCGTTATCTAAATGAATCATGGCATATACTACAAATAGTCTTTTTTTTAACTGTGGTTGTTGACTTAAGTCCTGGTCTGCGATTTATTTATTGAATGATCTTGAGAAAAATACTTAAATTATTTATACCTAAGTTTCCTCATTAGTAAAATGTGGGGCTCATCATAGTGTCTGCTTCATTAAGTTATTCAGATAAACAAGTAAGTTAGCACATACAAAGTATATAAATGAACAGAAAGAAGTCTGGTCTAAAGTAAGCACTCAATAATTGTCAGCTATTGTTTATTACTTATTTTTTTGCCTATTTTAGTCTAGAACCTTCTGTATAAAAACATGAAGTTGGCAGAATGTTTGGCACAAAGATGATTCTCAGCAAATTATATTAAATTAAATGATATATTTTTTTCCTGTGAAATTACTTAACTATTTCTAAAAATATTAAATTTTCTATATCACTAGAAATACTTGCAGACCTTACTGGGTACTGCTAGAAATATTTCCTTTTTAAAATCAAAGCCAAAACTGACCATTACATATTTTCAGGGAAATACCGTATCTGATGGTCTCCAAGATACATGAATCTTTAGATTTCCAATAAAAGAACTCTGATGAGAAGGAGAGATTTGGCTCTGGACTGATCTCTTTTAAAAGAAGTCTGAGCTACTCGTCTGACAAATCATTACTATCAGAAGTGCTTGGATAAGACATGATTTGTTGTCAGTAATAGGACTGTCTTTCAAAGCAGGCCTTGTAGATTTTAAACCTTCAAATCAAGTTCAAGAAAAACTTTGTGTTTAATTGCAGTCTTCCTCTTTCCTTCTCCTTCCCCCCCCCATTGTATTCTCTTACATTACTGTATTAAAGAAATGCAAATAAGATCTAAGAACTAAAACCACAGGCAAGCTTGGCCTTAAAACATGTACTGCAAATTTCCAGAAGTTTAGTCCAAAGGAATATATTTGGAGTGGTCCCGGTTTCATACTGCAAACCTTAAGAAATATATCCAGCACTTTTCTTTGTTATATAAATATCCTCCCCCTGTACCTGAAAGTGACAGCTTGAGTTTACTTGAATCCACCAGCTCTCCTCTAAGTGATAAGGAACAGTGCAAGGCTTGCATATGTTCAGTACCATTCACTAGAGCTGTGAACACTGACAGGCTCCCCAGCCCCCTTTTTCCCCTCAGTTGCCAGTAGAGTTGCTACTGCCAGTGTCTGTTGCTGATTCACAAGTCTTCTTTGTGCTCATTCCTTTTTCAGAAAGACATTCTATTTCATGAAAGAATCCTTATATGGCATCCAGCAATGAGAAGAAGAAAATATAATGTTCTAGCTTTATTGGAAAAAAATTAATAAGGTGCCGTGGTGGTGGAAGAAAGCATTGCTAGCCCAGGACTATGACTTATGCAACTTCTGCTGTTAGCAAATTTTCATTCCCTTGAGTCAAGGCAAGACCTCATCTATTAACATTAAATAAGGTGACTCATTAAGTCTTTTCCTATGCAAAAATAACATTAATTTAGCACTTAAAACAAAATTTGGAGTTTTTAGTGAAAGGGAGTTTGATGTGTCCAGAACCCTACATGGGATTTACTAGACAGACTAGCATATGAGAAATGCAGTCAAATAACTTCATTTTACTAAGAAGATAATTTAAATTCAAAAAGGTTAAGTAGGATAGATTCAACATTAGAGCTTAAATTATCTCATTTCCAATCTTTATGAATTGTTCTTCCGATAAAATTTCATCAACATTTTCTTTGGACTATGTGTAGTTATCATCCAATAACTTGTGTATGGGATGTTACATTTCAGATTTAATAAAGACCTTTCAGAAGTCACTGAAATCAGTTTGTATTGATTTTGTTTGTGGAACTTATCCTTTATTCGGGTCTTAAAATATCTAACCCAACTGTTGTAGGCTTACTTTATACAGGAAAGCCTATGAGAGAGGTGATAAAGAGGAAATACAGGTTACAAATATATGTCTCTTGAAATGAATTCTGGATAAATTTTATACCAGAATAGTATTTTATATGATAGGCAGCTGAGAATTTTATTTTGAGAGAAGGTTCATGTTCTTTTGCCTCTCTAAGAAATATGTTTATTACATATATATTCTATATAATTTATTCCACACTTTATTCACTTGCACAATTTAATTCTCAGAGATTTTTCTCTAACATCTCACATTTAGGAAATCTAGAATGACAGTTTCCTTCTGAACTCCTATCCTGGCTTCTGACCGAATTAAAATCCCTGATAAGAATGTAATCACTGAAGATTATTCATTGTGGATTCAAGGAAATCAATGTATCCTTGTTCATATTTTTCCATGATAAGTTTTGAAATCAAGCAGAAGCAGGTCTATATGATATATACCCAGTTTAGAACTATAGATCATTAATAGGCAGAACATTTTATCTTTAGTTGTGCACTGTGAACAATGAAAATGGCATACATAATTTAAATAGAAAGAAAAAAAGAGGAGAAGAAACAGGCATAAAATATTAGACTGAAGGGTGAGAAACTACCATATTTGATTAACAACATATGTCTACACATCAAAGCATTCAACAAAACTCCAAGAAGGATTAAACTCAAAAAATACACAGTTACATGTTAAAAAATGTTAAAAATTAAAAACAAAGAAAGACTCTTGAAAGCATCAAGAGAGAAAAAACTTGTCATATATAGGAAGTCCTCAATAAGATTAATAGTTTCTCATCATAAACCACAGAGGTCAGAAGAGAGCAGTGTGACATTTTTAAATTGCTATCAGAAAAAACTCTCAAACCAGATTTTTATTCTTGACAAACTTGTCTTCACAAAGTAAGAGGATATTAAGACTTTCCAAAAGCCAAGAATAAGGTTGGATTCCAATCTTACACCATGTACAAAAAAAGAAATTATTCAAAGTGAATGTGTGTAAAGCTAAAAACTAAAAAAAGTAGAAGAGAATTTAGAAGAAAATCTTTATGTACTTGGATTTAACAAAGGATTATTTTATATGACACTAAAAATAAAGTGAATGTGTGTAAAGCTAAAAACTAAAAAAAGTAGAAGAGAATTTAGAAGAAAATCTTTATGTATTTGGATTTAACAAAGGATTATTTTATATGACACTAAAAACAAAGTGAATGTGTGTAAAGCTAAAAACTAAAAAAAGTAGAAGAGAATTTTGAAGAAAATCTTTATGTACTTGGATTTAACAAAGGATTATTTTACATGACACTAAACATGAGCAACAAAAGAAAAAAGATAATTCGAACTTTATCAAAATTAAATCATCTGTGTATCAGAACACATGCACAAGAAAGGAAAAGTACAATATACAGCATGGGAGAAGATATCTGCAACTCATATGTCTGGTGTGTCTGGTATCTGGAATCTATAAAGAGCTCTTATAACTCAACAACAAAAAAACATAAACAATTTAGTTAAAAAGTGGACAAGTATCTTAAATAGATATTTCCACAAGAAGATATCACTTCACATCCACTATAATAACAATAATATTTTTAATTGGAAATAATTACTGTTCATGAGTAAATAGATACCAAAAGAATGTAAAAACACTTACTTAAAGGGATATATGGACTCCTATGCTCACTGGAGCGTTATTTACAATAGTGAATTTATGGAAATGACCTAAGTCACTAATGGTAAATGAGTGTATTAAGTAGATGTGGTTTATTTACACAATGGACCACTACTCAGCAATACAAAAGATGGCCTTTTGACATTTGCATCAACATGGATGGAAGTGGAGAAGATTACACTAAAGAAGTTTTTTTTTTTTTACCAGAAGAAGAAAGACCAAACCAAACCAAACCAAGAACATGGGAATCTGACTGCAAATTGAGACTAGCGGAGGGTTGGGGGAAAGATAGAGAGCAAAGAGGGGAGGGGACCCAACAGATTGGAGTGGAAGACTATGAGTACCTTGTGATGGATAACATTCATCTGAAGAGGAGTAAACCTGTATCTCCTAATCATAGACTATGTTGTAAACCAATGTTATCTAAAGTCTTAAAAATATTTAAAGTGAAATTTGTAAGATCAAATAAAATAAAACCTTTGTATGTTGCAAGTATGCATGTAAAATAGTACAGTCACTAACAAAGCAGTTTGATAGTTCCTCAAAAATTTAAATATAAAGTTGCCATATGATCCAGAGTTCTACTCCTAGATGTACACAACTAAAACTTTAAAACAGGTATTCAAAAATTACTTGCTCATGAATATTCCTAGTATCATTATTTATAATAGCTAAAAGGTGTTAGCAACTGAAATGTTCAACTTTTTATTAAACAAAATGTTTAATTCCATCAAATGGAATATTTTCAGCCACAAGAATGAATTAGTGATAAGTTATTACATAGTTGTATCTCAAAAGCATTATGCAAACTGAAAGGAAAGGAAATGAGACACATCATATATGATTCTTCTTATCAAAAATTTAAAGTATTCAGAGACAGAAAAAAAAGATTTGTGTTTTTCAGGTGCAAAATGGTAGAGGAATAGGAGGAACTGTTTAATTGATAAGTTTTTCTTTTCAGGTATGGAAAACATTTTGGAACTAGATAGAGGTGGTGACGACACAGCAATGTGAAATGACTACTTTTAAATAGCTGATTTTATGTTGTTTGTATTTTACTTCCATATTAAAAGCATATTTCAACACTTTTATGACATTAAAAAAAAGCTGAACATGCAGGTGTTAACAGAATATGTATTAGGATAGTGTGTGTGTGTGTGTGTGTGTGTGTGTGTGTGTGTGTGTATTAGACTATATATCCTATTTGCCTGGAGCCTTTAAAAAAATATCTTGACCACTACTGTATTGTCAGGACCTAAACTTGAGATTAGCACACAATCAAAAAACACTTGTCAACTGAATGACTGTATCTATTGATCAGACAAAAAAATATGTGTAAGTAAACATCAATATACCTATTGTTCTTACTCAGGGAACTGTGGATGATTTTTGCTCTTGTATTAGCTTATATACACACTTCTGAGATTTAAGTTTTTGAAATAAAAGTTTAATTTTTAAATGAAGTCTATTCAATATCAACTAATGTATTTTAAATGTAATAAGATTTTTTTAAATTATGGAATCTACACAACTGACTCCCTTCCTATAGTAATCAAAAAAACCAGTTAGATCCCATGTACATAAGTTATTGATGAACAAAACAAGTTAGGACCTCGCTGGTGGCCTAGGGATTAAGATTCAGCGCTATCACCATGATGGCCAGAGTTGTCTCCCCAGCCCAGGGACCTAACCCCAATGACACAACAGACCTCTCCTGTGTCCCACACTGCTCCCCTTAGTAGCATATTTCAGTAAATCCACCTGTTCTTCTCCCCACTCTATCTCTGGTGAATCTTCTCACTGCCCCCCAGCCCTGACACTTCTGGCTGCATCCCAGTTCTTCTACGTAAAAATAAATAAATGAGATCTTAAAAATAAACAAGCTAGTTACCTTTCCTTGAAGGAAGTCATTGAAAATCATTTTCTTAGGATACTACTAAAAATATCCTAGAGCTCTAAATATGAAGTAGACAATTTTTTAAAATAATGAAAAGAATGTTGTGATGAATAGCAAATATTTTCTAGTAAAGAGATTCCTGATGTAAAAGTAATAATATAAAAATCAGATGATCATGTCATCATTGTGGGTACAAATCCTTGAAAATATACAAGAGGAAAAACAAGGTCAATAGAAATTAACACACATTTATTTTTAGAGCTCCAAACAGGCAGGCTAATAGGCTATTCTATAAAGTACAAGTCTTTCAGAGGTGTCTGTTTAATGAACAATTATAGCACCCCAGATTTTAGAGAAAGAATTGAAGTCAGCACAGTATTTTGTAGCTCATAATGAGTCTGGATATAATAAAATCTACTTCAATAATGAGATGACAATAGAACTGAAACAAGGATCCCTGAAGCAGTGATGAGTTAACCTTTAAAACCCAATGTGAGATCCAGTTAAGAGAAAAAGGTGAAAGCTCAGATTTTTAAATCTCACTAATTGGAAACTTCTACTACATACACTAAAAATTAGTTTCCTTTAAACTGGAGGCCTCAACTATGTAGGAATAAAAATAATTTTCACCAGAATAGTATTGGAAACCAAACTAGGGAATTTGAAGTAAGAAGGAAAGAGCCTTAAACATTTATGGTCACTGGGAAAACAGAAAAAAGCAACAGTTTGAATAGGTTTCATTTAGTCAGAATTGACTTTTCAACTTTAATAGGTAGCTGTTATATAGCTCTTCAGATTCATTAACATGGATTTGGATTTCCAATTAAAAATTTAAAGTGAGAAAATAATGGGAACTCCCAGTGCATGAAGAAAAAATTAGAATCTATGTGTCTAATATGACATTTTCTTGCCACATCTGCAATGACTTGATCAATCACACAAGAAAAACCCTAAATATCACTGAGAGATTTAAACCACAGGCAATAGAAAAACCTGGAATTAATTGAAAGGATATTAAGTCACACACAGACCCACCAGATAGCCTTGAGGTAGTGGGAAATAGTCAGAATCAAGGGCGACTATACTCTTGAAGATCGAGACTCTGCCACTGTCATTGAACTTGGAAGTCCCAGCTTGCTGCACTGATGAAATGTATCAAATACAAGATGTCATGTGTATACTGTTGCATCTGGAAATTTGATTTTGTTGCCTGCCAGTGTGAATGTTTGGGTCACAAAAGCAGGGGTAATATTTAAAATATTTTGCAAGCAGTATATTATAGTCACTGATGAGAGTCAGGGCAGATTTGGGCTTCCATGCTACAACAGAGACTTGGGAACCTGGCCTCCATCCTTAGGGTGGCAGGTATTGAGGAGATTTAGAAAAATGACATTAGGCATTAGGCAGCAGGTAGGGAGCTCAAGGGCAACTGTGTTTCACTGAACAGTGTAATATTTCAATGTTAAAGCAACTGGTGCAGGTTAGGTATAATAACTGAATACTAGCCTGTCATAAAAGAAAGTAGAAGTATTAGGGGTGCTGAGGATGGTGATGGAAGTTGTGATAAAACAGTCCTTGAGTAAGGATAAGCAGAAAGAGATAAATTATCCAACTCATCCAACTTACAATATGAGAAGTTAAGAAAAAAAAAATTACCCCATCCATAATGGGAGGAGGGTAATAAAAAAAGGAAAATCATAAATTGAATACAAATGATGTTCTTAAAATTTCAAAGCACTACATTTGTTCAATAGCTTTTAACAGAATAAAAATGTGACTCATTATTCTTGGAAATAGGAACACTCCATAATGTTTGGGGTTTTCTTTATGAAACAATTAATTTTTAAGGGAAATTTAATTTTGTTTGTCAGTGTTTTCTTCCAGCCAAATGGAAAACTCTTATTGAGAGTTAATTATATTTCATTTTCTAGAATTTGTGAGAAAAGAAAAGAGGAAAAAAGTCAGCTTCTGAGCCATATGTTTTGCTACACAGAAGAAAATAATACTCATAATTGACTTTCAGTTTTAGACTTTGTATGTTCTTAATTTAAAATAATAGCTATAATTAAAGATGTATTCTCCTTTAGAGAGACTGTATTTATTCGAAGTCACATTTATTGAGTATCTATTCCAGGTAGACAACTGGATGCTTTGGAATGATAAGGCATGACATTTGTGAGGGAACCCAACATTTAAGCCGACTGCTGTCATGTATGATAGGCTCTCGGAGTTCTTGCCAATTCCTTCCTGTTCAAAATCCTCCAGAAGGACAGGTTTCTTTTCCAGTACCTGGAGGAGACCAAGCTTAGATCTGCCTTAGGTATTTTGCATTTACTCTGTCCTGTCTCTGGAACATTCTTGGCACAAGTCTTCTTTGCAACATTTACCTTAAATGCCACCTTCTCAGAGAGACCTCAAGACAATTTTAGCTAAAGTTGTGATAACATCCTACACCTCACTCTCTAACCTCATTGCCTTTTTTTGTTTTGTTTATTTTTTTCAGACACACTTAGCATTATCCAAAATATTTACATGTTTATATGCTTATGGTCTGCTCTTCAAATCTAAATTCTACTAGATTGAGATTTTGATGTTGTCATGATTTCTGTATAAATATGGACAGTTCTTGAATAAAGCAAAATTAAATCATTTTAAAAGTGATTTGTTAAAAAGCAGAAACACTAAGCAAAACTGAATCACTTGATTTCCAACTATATAGGTTTGGGAATTACTAGAATTTTACATGACATTTGAAAAAGGCTAACTGCCGTTATATACATCATGTACTAAAAATAAACATGAAGCCATCCTTGAGAATGGTATATAAGCCATTTAATGTGACACAGTACATGTGGCCGCTCTACTAAATGTCAGTAGTAGATGGGTTTCTATTAAAACAGTGAAATTTAAACCTGAATTATGTGTATTAAGTTTTTTGACATTTTAGAGACCTGTTTCTAAGGCCTTGAACTAATTTGTACTCATCTATGAAAGCTGGCAACACTCCATCCAGTCCCATGCTGTGAGGTTGTGCTAATAATGGTTTATCTAATTTTTAAATCCAGTGTTCAAAGGGAAAACAAATTTTTTTTTCTCTGGCTCCTTGTGGAGAGATAAAATGGCTCTAGGGATAAAAGAACAATAGATCAAATGTGAAACCACACATCTAAAGTTAGCAGAGAAAAGCAGAAAAGGAGGTAGTCAGATATCAACTTTTAAGGGAGAGATGTTTGTATTGGAGAAAGATAAAAGAAAAAAATAGGAGTGAGGGTTAGACCATATGAGCTTTTTAAAAGCTAATAAAAATATAAAAATCTGTATTTTTAATATTTAACTAGGATATCACTGTCATCTTACTGCTCATTTAATTTTAAAATTCCTACAGAATTTTGGGAAGATGACAAATGGACAGTTTCCTTGGCTTATCTCTTCCTTCAGGGACAGGGTGCATCTGTGTCTGGAGGGAACAGGAACATCTAGAATGGAGCTGGGGAAGAGAGAACTGGGTCTCTACAGAGAGAACAGACAGGGGTAGGAGAGCCTGGGACACAGTCAGTCAGGAAATGTGCCGGTGCGCTAGGAGAGAGACCCGTCCCTCCTCTGCTGGTCTCCTGGGCTTTCCCACAGCCAGGCCCAGGCAGAAAGTGCACACATCTTGAGGAAGGCATAGCCTGCTAATGTAGAGTACCCTGGGGAACTGTGACTAGTTTCAGTAGAGGGGAAAACCACTCACCTATCCCCTTTTAATTTCTGGGCCCCCCTGGCTGTCTGTGCCTGGCCTAAGCCGTTGGGAGAGGCCCCGGTGCAGCCTCAGTGCTATCTCCAGTGCTTCCCTTCCATGAGATTGCAAGCCCCTTAGGCATATCTCCAGCAGTCTACTGAGAAAGGGACTCCTGGACTAGCTTCAGAGGCCATAGGAAGTACTCCCCCAGCCCTCCTGCATGGCCCTCAGGTCAGCTCATAGGGATGACAGTCAGAAACTAAAAATTTCCCCAGTGAGCACAAGCTGTGGACCAGGAGATTCCTGGGTCCTCTCTGCCTGCCTTGGGGAATCAGCAGAGGTGCCTGCCAAGGCCCAGCATCACCTCTAGTGCTTCCTGCGACAGCTGCAAAGTACAGACGTCCCAGGCACAGCTCAGCCTACTGAGCAAGGGGTTTCTGGACTGGCAGAGGAGGCTGGGGGTCACCCACTCCTCTACCCTGTATGACCTCGAGGTAGACTCCCAGTTTGTGCAGCCAAAAACTGCAAACTCCCAAGTGAGCACAGCCTGTGGAACAAGTGCACCCCAGTTGTTTGGGGCCAGTGTGGGAAGTCAGGAAAAGCAGCCGCCTCCCCCTAGTGTCTCTCTCTAGCGCTTCCCCTAAAGTTCTCAACTTAGTATTACTGGAGAATTCATATGCAGTGTTCTAAACCAATGTTGCATCATTAAAACATATAAAAAATAAAAGTTTTTAAAAGCTAAAAAAAAAATCACATACACAGTAACATTTACTTAATGTATAACTGAGAGTCCCCAGTCATCTGGCCATTGCTAGGCCTCAGCAGCCTCTCTGGGGAGCCCCCTTGCTTTCAGATGTTGTATCTGCCCTCCCTGTCTTCTCACCCACTGCCATCAGCAGGCCATTTACACCTAGGAAAAGGAATCGTGTTGTATGTCTACTTCCCAGAACCTCCCCTCTCCCCACCCCTTTGTTGATGCATAGGGTTATGATCTGCTTCCTGCTGCATTGAAGATTATATCCATTTAAGAGGCAATGAGAAATGGCGGGAAGATCTAAGGATCGCTTGCTGATGATTATAATAAAGAGAATCTAGTGAAAACAGCTAAGAATTTTGCCTGCAATGGCACTATAACTGAGCATCCAGAATGTGGAGATCCAATTTAGCTATGTGGTGACCAGCACAAGAACATATATTAGTACATCATAGAGATTAGACCGGCTGAGGTGGACCAGCTGAAAGATCATGGGTTTAAGAGCTTTGTACTTGTTGAAGTTTAAGTGAGGATTTCATTGCAATACATAGAATTTACCTTTTATCACTTGTTATGAGTTTAAAAATCTCACGGCTTTTATAATGTAATCACTGGGGTCTTCTTTTACCATAGATTGGTGTAACACCTACATATAATAAATTGAAGAGCCATGCTGTCTAGTCTTAAAGTTCCTTATTTAAACAGAGATTAAGTCATAGGGGCCTGGCATGTCTAGTCTGAAACAACATAAGGGTGTTATGTTTTTGCAATGCCCAATGCCCAAATTCACTATCAGCTCTGTCTGGCCAGAACCTCCCCAATTCTCCATCTGCAGAGTTCTCTGTCCTAAGAGAATGTCACCACCTGAATAGCCCCAGGTAAAGCTGAGAGAGGGGGGGATAAGGGCAACAAAGATTCCCAACAATTCCACTAGGTACCACTAGTGGGAGCTTTTGGTAGAAAAAGAAAGATGCCCTTGTGTTTCCAACCTGAGCTGAATTCAGAATGACTACCTTGCCTCCAGTGAGGTGATAGGATGTCTGACTTGCCACCAAGGTCTTTTTGACCAGTCATATCCTAGCTAATTGATGTCCAAACACCAGAATGTGATACCAATTTTCTATGCCAGGTTCTCTAAAAGTATGATAGAGGTGAACTAGATATTTAAGGACTCTTAATTTTGAAAATAAACTGGAGACTCTTTATAGCATGAGTGGGCCAGCAGCATAATTTAAAACAAAGATTTATTTAGATTCTGAGTGGTACAGATAATGCATAATATAAACATTATCAGAACTGATTCTCATAAAACCATGTGATCAGGAATTTAATATCATTACACCTTTGATGAAATTAAAGGCTAAAATTTGTGAATTAAGTGCCAACTATCATTAGCAAGAGGAATGAAATTTTGCTTCTTAAGTTGGGGTCAACCATGTAAGTAAGGAAAGTTTTATATAAGAACCCACGTTTTAAAAAAAATAACACCTTTCTTGAGTCTCCAGAATGGACCTGAGTAAGGAGAAGGGGCTCATATTTAAGCCACTGGGTGATACATTGCTATTTCTCTACAGGAATTTTGAGGCACCCAAATATTAATATATAATTATTTTAGAATAGAGTTCTAAGCATAGAAAAATTATGGGTAAAGCCTACATAAATGGTGAAAAGGGAATGGTTAAATCAAAAGTATAATTGATTAGTAATGTCAAAACATGAGAAGAAGAAATAGTGACAGCTTTCTTATCTGTAGAGCAGATAGTTCCTCAAACTATGGTGTTGAGGTTATTTTCAATTTCCAATCTATTTCAAACTGATATTTCATAAAATATAATTTTAAAAATTTCAGCACTATCAGATTGCTATGTATTTTCTAAGCACTTGCTCTGATTTGGGGGCTTATCTGTTTGTGTACCAATTACAAACAGCTCAAAAACTGGCGACAGCCCATGTCCCATAATTTGTGTAGCGCAGTTTTACTTAACAAGATCATTAATTCAACATTGAAATGTTTTTTAAAAATTTCAAATGCTAAATATTCCACATATATACATGGACTTACTTGGAGTGTTTTCCACTTTGTTATGTTCTCAAATTAAAACGCCAATGTGTATTGCTCACTACTCTACCAAAGATGGGAAATATTTGTCATGCTTTTGTGCCACCAATATCAAGACTGGAAAATTTACTATTATTCTAGGTTTTGTATAGCAAACACTAAGTTGACAGGTAGTGTACTTTATAATATACTAACCATTGTTCATTGAACAGAATATTTCACTTTCACCATTTCTCCTCAGAAAAGAATACTATCATTGAAGTCTACTCTTGGGAAAATTTTAGCTGGAGTTCATGAACATTGGGAAGCAGATAACTAATACAATCCCAGCCAGCGGTCTTTTCCAAAGAGCTAATTAACTCCAAATATTTGCAGCCAACAGGATTGCCCACCCTCACCCTAGAGAGGGCAAATAGGCCTTATTTCCCTGTAATACACTCACAGGCTCTGTTAATAGTTAAAGTCTGGCAGTAGAAACCTAGAGGTTGAGTTTTTAGTGCTGTTAGATTATCCCAGGGCAGCATCAATTTCTGGCAGTGATAACGCATGCAATGGCTTTCCGGCAGGACACTGCCACAGGGTTCCTGGCAAAGCCACTAAGCAAGGTTTTTGTAAGCAGATCCATATCATTTTTGACAGGACTAACATATGGCTTTGAATTTCTGGCCAACGTTTCCTACATGACTCCTATCAGAAGAGACCGTACATGCTCTCTGGCAACACTGCCATGAGATGTAAAGGATTTAATTCCTGGAAGTATATCGCCACAATGATTTGCTACAGAACAAATTTCAAAGTTGGTTTCCTGCCAACATAAAATTCTATAGGTCATGTCAAGGCCAATACAGCAGTGAGTTTTCAGCAAGTAGATATCGAACTGATCTTTTAATAGCCTTCATGCTCACACTTTGCCATATTCTTGTCTCCATGTACATTGAATGTAATAAAACATTTTCTACATGAAAGAATATTAAAATCACGTAATGTGTTTTGCACATGTGCATAATGAGCATTCTTCAGCAACTCCCACTTGTCCATCTAATACAATGAATTGCAATTATTTCCAAATTTCATTCTAATTTGTAAAAGTCAAGACATGTTTCCGTTTACAGTGAGGATGAAGAGAACAAAACGGTTCATGCTTCAAAATGCAATTTAATTCCTTCTTCTCTTTATTCTGACCACAGACTAATTCAGTGACTTAAATGATTGCAAATATCTGAAGGCAAGAAATCCTGGCCATTGAAAGGCAATCAAAGTTCAACAGATAAGATAGGAAGTAGCAATATATCCTTCACTGAGATGATGTATCATTATATTTTCCTAAAACAGTAATATGCACAGTGCATATATTTAAAACACTGTTATATTACTGTTCTCAATTCACTGAAATTGGCAATGTCACATACATTTTCTTAATGTTTCCAGCACTAGTGGGGTCACCCTGATCAGGGTTAACTCAGTAAGTACTGATTCACATAAGAGATTTTTCAAATTAAAGATCATAGAATTGCTATCTCTTCTTTGATTTTTATAAAATATTAAAGCAATAGGAGAAAGTTGTCTTCTTTAGCTTTTTAAAAGTGGTTATTACTCAACAAAAACAAACTCAACCTTATTCTAGGTCATTTCTACATGTTTTATGGAAATTTTGTGGTCTCATCATAAGAATTCAGGGTAGCTATTTAAATTTCTTTAGTATCATCCTTATATATACACTGTCCCAAAACTGATGGGTATTCAAACTTGAGTGACCCTTGATATTTATGTGGATTAACTCTAATGTATACAATGATTTGGGTGGGGGGGATGTCTAGGTGAAAAGCAAAATTACCAAACTTACTGGGAAGTGAAGACTATAGTGTGAGGTTTGTTTCTTTGTGGTTCATTTTGGTATGTCTAGGAGATAGAAAGTAAACACTAAAAACAATCATTAAGAACATTTTCTGAGTGCCCTTTGGGACTAGAATACTGTATTAATGGATGTACTACAGTTGTAATTCCAACTAGCTCTTACCTCACCAGAGACCCTTCTCCAAAGCCTGAAACGGACCCTGAAGCTGATTTCTGTCCTTTTTAACAGTTGTGATGCCATCATGAACTAGTGAAATTCTGGTGCTTCTTCCATAATCATTCTATTATTTCTTACTATATCTGATACAAAATTAAGGCATGATTGTTACACACTCTCAATAGTTCATTTATTTATTCAATCAATAAATACTAATTAAATAGCAAACATATGTCAAGTACTTAATGTAAAGTGGGTGTGGAGTGTCCTTACAGAGTTAAAAAAAATCCCTATATCTCATCCTTGAACCATAATAAGGGAATCCTAGTCAGGAATAATTAATTTTTGTTTTCCAAAGAAAAATGGTCAAGGAAAGGGTGTGAAAAAATAAAACTTACATTCAATGAAATTGAGTGATCTCAAAATGTTCAAGTGAACCATAGTTTAATTTGAAAAACCACACGCAATGCTACTCTACTAAATACATGTAATTTAGTGCAAATATTATGTATGAATGTAGCACCTGAAAATATCAATAATTTGTTACTAATCCACACTTTGTTTTGCAATTTTGTGTTATTGCAGGACCATCTCACACAACTCACTAAATGCTATGATTCAATCAAACAAGTTTGAGAATCATTGATCTGTTTCACACAGCAATGGTCAAGCCCAAGAGACAGTGAAAACATAGGGAGCAACAGATCTGGCTTGGTAGAATCAGTGACACTGACACTAGTTCTCAGATCAAAGGAAAAGATGCTGGTGTCTGGTCCTTCTTTGACTTTGTATGTTATGAATTAGGAGGCTTGCATTTCTTGTTTGATAATTACAATAGAAATATGTTGACAAGATGCAGGCTCAGCCCTTTAAGACTGATATATGAATTGATAAGTCAGGTTGTATCCCAACTTTGACAGTGCTACAGGAAGAATCACTAGGTAAATTGGTCAGAATTAAGAGACCCACTCAAAGCACGACGGATATAATTCTGTAAAAAAGAACAGTGAAAGAGCTTCTATAAAACTAAATGGAAGTCCTCCCTGGTGGTGCAACAGGTTAAGTCTCAGCCTATGAAGCTGTCCGCAGCCACTGCAGCATGAGCTCCATCCCTGGCCAGGGAGCTTCCCACATGGAGCAGCAGACCTCTCCTACCTTGCCCGCTGCCCCCCTCAGCAGTGTACTTCAGTTTAATCTGCCTGTTCTGTTCCCCGCTCTGTCTCTGGTGAGTCCTCTCACCACCCCACACCTCTGGCCTACACCCCAGTTCTTGTGTGCATAAATAAAAATAAATCTTTAAAAAAAAATGCCAAATGGAAATATGTTCCCTTCCCTCCTTAAAACAGAGTCATTACAATTTTCTAAGCCCTAATTAGACATTGAAGAAAGCATAATATTATTATGCTATTTTAAGAATGACGAAAGAACCCTTACAAGTTAAGTAAATAACCCAGGAATGAAGAGCTAGATTGGTGTGCCGGCTGTCTCCCTGCAAGTCAGCTGCTCATTCTCCCATAAGACTCTAACCTGTGGCTCCTTTTTACGACTGGGAGTGAATCACAAAGCCACTGTTTCCCCAGACAGTTTAGAACCTAATCTCTTTCCACTTAATAATAAACCAAACTGATTTCTATGTTATTAAAATATTTTATATAAAGATGTATTTATAGATCTAAAACTCATGATGTACTGGCATTTATTAGTCAGTATGCTATTATCATTTTTTTGTTTCAAATTTTTAAACTGTTTCATAAAATCCCAAGAAGCAATATTTATTTAAAAAATTATACCAACTTCTGTGATGGTTTCCCTAACATAAATCAATGGAAAGAATCAAATAACATGCATTATTAAATTCTTTTTACTAAAAAGTTATTCCAATTTAGTATTCATCAGTGGGAAGACAGGATTATAAACAAACTCTATCTTTGTTAAAAGTAGCTATTATCAAGACTTTTAAACACTTAACAATTTAATAAATCAGAAATATTATCTCACTTTTACATAACTGATGGTCTTTGACTATTCAGTGGGAAAGTTTTCAATAGAGTTGGTTATTTTATGATCTTTATATTTTACTTTTTGATTGTATTTAGTGAATTCATTCACTTATCAATCTCCTGTGTGCAGGCAGCATCATTTTAGTTACTGGAAATACAGAGCTGAAGATAAACTGCTGTGTACAAGCATTTGAAGGGAGACAGATAATAAGCAGAACATCAAATATAAACAAATTAATTTCATATTATGTATATTCGTTCCTCGGAGCTACTTTAACAAGTCACCACAAACGGGGGGTTTCAAACAACAGAAATATATTCTGTCACAGTCCTGAAAGCTAGAAGTTTGAAATCAGCCTGGTCGTGGTATCGT
This sequence comes from Scalopus aquaticus, assembly GCA_004024925.1. Taxonomy (NCBI): domain Eukaryota; kingdom Metazoa; phylum Chordata; class Mammalia; order Eulipotyphla; family Talpidae; genus Scalopus; species Scalopus aquaticus. The sequence goes on along the minus strand of PVIJ01002703.1, from coordinate 87,747 downwards.
AAAGGCTGGTGTGTATCTTCTGGGTCTCTGTGTCCAAACAGCCTCTCCGTTCTCTTATGAACATTAGTCATTGGAATTAGCCTGAACACCCTAAATCAGCATGGTTTCATGTAGACTTGATTATATCTATAAAGACCCTATTTCCAAATTAGGTTATATTCACAATATAGGTCTTAAAACTTGAATAAATCTTCCAGGAGAGCATGATTCACCCACCACATTGTGACAAACATGAAGAAGAAAATAAAGAAGGTTTGAATTTCAAATTTTGTAATAGAGGATGGTCAGGTTTGGGTTGGGAGGCAATAGTTAGGGAAGACTTTTCTGGGACATTTGTAACTGAATGGTGAGCAGGAATCAATCATACAGAGATCTCCAAGCAGGAATAAATAGCTTGTGCCCCAGTGGGTAGAGTGCTACAGCATAGGTAGGGGCTGGGTTGTATAGGATTTTCTAGAACACAGTAAAGTCATTATAATCAATCAAGGTATAAAATAATCCTTTAAAATAAGTATTATGAATGGTTATTATATGCCAGGCAATACTGAACACATTTTATATATGTTATTAAACCTTACACATGTAGAGAACATTGTTTTATTAGTCATTTCAACATGTTTCAAGGGAAGGATGGGGGAAGTTGTGTCCTTGTGTAATTTTATTAGATGTTAAAAATTTTAAATATTTTATTATTTGGACATATAGTTTCTAATGGCCTTCTGATTTCTCAAAATGACAATTTCACATAATTCTCAGAGTTAAACTTTTATCACTGATGCCATTGACTTCAATAAAGTGATTTGTTTTTCAATTCAACCATTTGCTACATTTTAAAGAATGTTAAATATCCTAATTGTTAGTTCTTGGTAAGATTACTAGGACTTCTAACTGAATCAATGATCAGATAATACCAGAAAGTGGACCAATGAAATTGAACTAGCTTAATTTGTTGATGACTGATTTGTCAGAAAATCATTAAAAACCAGGTTACTTTGAATTATTTCAAACTATCTGACAATATCTAAATTGTTTACACGATGTGAAATATATGATATTGGGTCCATCAGAACATCAAGAAATGTAAACTTCTAAAACAGAAAACGACTGTTCTCTTCAGCTAAGCTGATTCTTAGTCACTTAAATGTGACAAACATCTGATCTCAGTTTGGTAGATTTCAAGCACCATATCAACTCTAGCACATCCCCTCCAAAAAAAGGGAAAGATATGATTATTGGTATAAAACTTAGTATACAGAAATCACATAGGTAAACAAGAAATTCCTATCAATTTTCTTACATAGAAACAACTCTGTTTAAGCAGCTTCATTTATATAATCATGAAATTTGGATGGTTCATTTTAAGTTAGAGATTCTGAAAACTGTTCAGAATCTTTTAAGAGCTTGATTATTTATTTTATGCTGTTGTGATTCTATTTTTCCCTAAATAGTAATTGCACACACAAATTCCTCCAAACATGATAAATAAAATTAAAATCACCCTATTATAGCCACCAATGTAAATAAGGAGGTTAAATGATCTGTTTTTGAATGGGTTATCCCTATTCTTTTTCTTGATTAGAACAGTTTAGAAGCTGGAACCTTTTTTTTCCCTTCTATGCCATCTGGGTAGGCAAACCCAATTAGCACATGTTGAAAGCTAGCAACACCTTTTCCAACATTTCAAAGTTTTGGCAAGCTTTAAAAGTTACTGTGTCACATAAAAGCTCATTTGGCACATTATAAGGGTTTGCAGTATGAATTTATCATATGGAATGATCATTTTCCAAGTGCATTGAGAACATACAGCACAATTGGATTTAGAAAGATCCGTTGAAATAAACTTCATCATTGTGATTCTAGCATCAATCTACTCAGTCTCTGTGATGGAGTTCTGCACTTTCTTTACTTACATTAAAGAGAAAAAGAGTGACCCAGAGTAGCCCTTGCCTTGGTGCCAGGCAGTCTTATTTCTGGCATTTTATCAACTCACTAAGGCAATCTTGGAAAGGATGGAGATAAAGTCTCTAAGTTTACACTACAGGTTTAAGCAAATTCCCCACTTCTTTTGTCTTTCTCATTATGATAACAGAGTCCAAGGTTGCTCAGAGTTCAATAATCATTACTGTCCTCAGTGTTAGGTACCTGAAGATGATTGCCAGTTGCACACCAGTTTCTTCCTTCTACTTCAGAAACTTACGTTAGAGAAATTCTAGGTTGTATTATGCTTATCTGTTGTGGTGTATGTGCTATATTGCCTTGCTTACCATCTGTTCCAAACTCCTGTAAGGGTATTTTCCTTTACTGAAAAGACTGGACAACAAAATATTACATTTCCCAGACTCCCTTGCACCTGGAGTTCCAGGTGCAATTTAGGACCCATTGTTTAGATGACTTGCCTGAATGTTGAATCTGTAATTACCTTAAGTAGGGAGAATGGCAACAGCCCTTGAAACATCCCTTTCACTGTTGCATGTCAAGCAGCCTGTGGGTCTCCAGGCCCACAGTCCTGCCTTTATCTCCCTTTCTAGATCAAGTCCCAAGCAGCTGAGTCAACAAATATCCATTTTTTTTTTTTCCCTCCAGGATTTTGGATTGCAGAAGAATTGGCACCACTTCTTTTGGTTGGCCTTTTCTATGGATTTTCTACTCTGGGTTCCTCTCTGAATCTCAGTCCAAACCCTGTTCTGTCAGCCCTTCTAGTAATTTGTGTGAAACCCTACTTCCCACAATTAAATACATTCACATCTTAAAGAACTAGTTTTAATCTGTACTGAATTCTAACACATACGTACATATTGTGCTACGATGAGATTACCATGTCCTTATATCAACTACATTTAAGAAATAATTTAAGCAACACCACACATTTTCTTCTATCTCCTTCCTGAACACACAGAAATAAGAATATGAAGAATCATTCTGGAATAAAAAATGACACAGTAGTTCAAGAAGATAGTTTATTCTAAAACTCTTGGCATCTAAACAGATCAATCTGAAACTATTTTTAGATCCCTGTCAGTATAAAATACTGCATTAAGAACATGCACCACATATTCCATATACACATACCTGCATTTTTAACTGCCCAATATATACATCTGTTTGAATGCTTCATTGTAAGCCAGTCTCCTCCCTCCCATGTAAATCAAAAGCTTGTTAAAAACAAAACTAACAATGATACTAGTATAACCACGTCTCTATTTGTAGCCATATGTTAGTCTTACTTCTTTTTTTCTTCAATTTAATTTTATTTAATTTATATCCTTTACATTACATGTATCCCCTGTAGGTTTCCCACCACCAATTCACCCGTGAACCATCACCATAGTCCCTTGTGCTCTTTTCTCACCTGCTTTGGTCCCTCTCCCTCCTCTTCCCCTGCAGAATGTCTCTTATTTGTTGTTGCCTGCTAGTTTTTGTTTCTGGTTTTTATTTGTGTGTTATTTTCTTCTTTTGATTTCTCCTTTGGCTCTCTTATATTCCTCCTATAAGTGATACAATTCAATATTTTTCTTTTTCCTTCTGGTTTATTTCACTGAACATGATCCCTTCTAGCTCCATCTTAATGTAAGAATATAGAAACAGATTTCATATCTTTTGATTCCTTTGTCACAATCATACTTCATCAAAGGAATCATGTAGTGGGTTTAAACAGGTCCTACTCTGCTTTGCTCTCTGAGTGACATCCTCTCACCGTCCTTGTTTTTCTCATCTGAATAATTGCCATAGTAATGTGTACTCTATAATGCTGTGAGACAACTGAATGGGAGCATTCATTTATCAGTTCTAATGACATAGTAGGTGCTAAATAATTTTTTTTCTGTTTGTTAGCATTTTGTCATTCCAGCTATTGTCATTTCATGCCCCTATGTTCTAAAGTCCCCTGAATGTTTCTGACTGTTGCAGAAGATATTTATACAAGAAGACTTTATATCAGAAACCTTCAGGTGGAAAGACTAAGATAACTTTTAAGAACATATGTAACCTTAGATTTTCTCCACAAACTCCATCTAGGATGCCATCAAAAGATTTTTTAAGCTTACTGATAAGACAAATAATTGGCAATGCTTTCCTCGTTCAATTATTTATAATATCTCCTTTTATGTAATTCTTACATTTTTCACATATTTGTTTTCCAAATAAATTATAAATTGAGCCTATGGCTTAAGCTAGTGCCTCAGGACTTAAACTCCATTCCCTGCTGCACATCACACTACGGGCACTTAAAAAAGTTTTTGATTGATTTAACCTGACATCTAGCATTTTAAAATAAACAATACTCTTGAATCACTGTAATATTTTAAGTTCCAAAATAATTCTTCATGTTCATATCTCTGTCTCTTTGTCTTTTATATAATTTTTGTGCACTCAAAATACTTCTTTTACACAAATATACCATTTGTTAAACAGACCTTTTGCTACCAGAATTAAAATCTTTCCAGTCTTACAAAAATAGCTGTTTCTGAAATTATGTTCAATCTCAACAATTCTGATTTACCGGTGCTAAAAAGCCACTCTCAAAAATTATCATCTTGTCTGAGAGGTGACCAAAGGTCATAATGATGGAATCAGCTTATCATGAGAATACATGAGACTGTCCCAAGTGATCTTGTAAGTGGTTGACATATCTCAAATGCCTTAATAAAGATTTTTTTTAAATAAATAAGATAAAGAACCTTAAAAGCATAATGCACACAGTAGAGAATATTTTGGTCTTAAAAAATAGATTAGTTCTGTTAGTTAGCACAAAAAAGTAGATTGGTTCAACATTTTTTGAGCAAATAAAATTTCTCATAATGCTTAGTCTTAGAAGGTTATTCATAAATATTATTAATTACTATGATAATCTGATAAAATATTGCCATCACATATTGACAACATTGTTCTGAATAAACCTGTATGTAGGCAATTCTGTAGAAGTTGCCTATATGTTTGGCTATAATTAGACAGTTGCTGGTTGAAATGACAACTTTCAAATTCTCAATTTTTAGCTTCTGTAGTTGAACATGTCAAAGGGATACAGTCCTTAAAAGAGTTCTTGTTTTCTTACACATCTTGCAAATACTTATGTAATGTGGACCCTGTTCAAAAGGCTCATTTCTACAGGGAAAAAAAAGAAAGCCAAAAAATTTGAGTTCCCAAACTGAATGAAAATGTGTTCATTCCTCCCACTTCAGGAGGTGTCAAAAAAGACTGTCAGTTTCATAATTATGCCTCTTGAGCAGATGGGCGGTAAGACATTCTGTGACATTTGAGAAGAAAATAATTTTAAAATCCTAAAAATAATAATAAAGGAACTTCTAAATAAAGTGCATTCTCCAACACACAAGTAAAATATCTTAAAGTAGGAATGGGTTTTAAAAAACGACTAGAGACCCATTTGTTAGCTAGACCTTTCTATGTTTACAGTACACACACCATCAGGTTTTACAGCAGGTCATAACAAAAGACAACCCTGCAGAATGTTCCAGAATAGCTACATAAGTTTGGAGCCGATGAATTTATGTAGTATGAATCCACAGTTTGTTCCCGCTTTGAATCAACCACAAGAAATTGAGGCAGTGAACAAGGTTAAAACTACAATATGAAGCAGGACTAGAGGCAGGTTTTGTTTCATTCATTCAAAAAAGAGCAAGTACAAATAACACAGGGAGGAAGTTCGCGGCTCAAGTTTCTATCATGACCTGTAGGCTCCCTGACTCTCTGAAGTGCCAGTCTATTGATAGAAGACAAAGATTTCCATTCCCTGAATCATCACACCTTTTCAGGAGACTGTGTTTTCCTGACAGTGTTTCTTTGGGTCCACTAGGTAGATAAACACTGCAGCCTTAGGTGTGAACAGTCTATCTGGAGAAGCATGAAAAAGAATTGACAAGACATTTGTTCCTTCTGTCTTTTGTGTAAGATTCTGAAAACAAAGAAAGTAGAAAAAAAGATTTCAAAGTCCCCATCAAATTTTGGTTGATTTAGTAACAAGGCACCTGATCCCTGTAACTATTCTAACAAGAAGATGCCCTTTAGTTTTGTAATATGACATTTTTTAATTATACAAGTAATATGTACTTTTGGTAGAACAAATAGAAAAAAGAAAAAAAAAGTAAATTAAATGGTCCATAATTCCACTACACAGAGGTGAGGATTACAAACATTTGCTGCTACTCTGCCTGTCATTTATCTATATACACAAAACTATTTGCAAAAATAAGATAATTTTTTACATATTCTTTTATTGACAGCTTTTCCACGGACATTATTTGACAACACTCAAGGTTATTAGAGTTCTATAACTTTAATGACTATGCATTGCTTATGTTTATATATAATGAAGTAATATAACATATAGGTATATAAATACAGATATAAATATAGGAGAGGGAAGGGGCCCAATGGAACATGGTTGAGAATTGTTGGGGCACTGGTGGTGGGCAGTGTGTAAAAGCCTACATTTACTTTACTTAAATAAATATATTATGGGGGAAAAAAAGAGAAATTCCATACATAGAAACACACAATGTATATTCCTACTACATTCCAGACAGTATTTGATATTTTACTTGGGTATATTATTCTGGTATATTATAGAATTTTTAAATAAATTCTCTGAATAATTGAAATAATGATTGCTTCCTTTATACTCTCAGAAGTAGAATTATTGGGTCGAAAAGAATATAGATGCACACTTTTAAAGATTCTGGTAACTATTACCAGTTTTCTTCCAGAAAATCTATAGCAACTTAAGCTACCACTCTCACTTATTAGAATGCTCAGTTTTCTACATCTTTTCAAGCCTGAAATTTATCTTTTCTAATCTTTCTTAATCACATGGGGGAAGTATAATTTATCAGTTTTCCTCTAGTTTATACTATTTGGTTACCACTGAGGCTAAATTTTGTAAATAATTTTGTTGAGAATTACTATTTCTTACTTCACTAACCCTTGTTCATGACTTTCTTAGTGAGGATTTCGTTGCACATAATAGAAACCACAACAGCTCTTACCAGCAATCAGAATATAGTACAGGGCATTGTGGGCTTATAATAAAATTATGGGAAGACTTGGAAAAACAGACCGGAGGTACAAATGCTGATGACCCACCGATTCACCTATCAAGTCACCATGCTCCAATTGTTGTGCATATTGATTCAAGCTGCCCCCTTCTCCCTAGAATTTTCTTTGGCTAAAAGAAACCCTCTCTCTTTCCCAGAAGACACTAGCAGCCAACAACTGACATGAGGACAAGAGGGCAGATCCCTTGCCTCAAGGTAGGGCAATTGATGCCCTGGTTTCCTCCAAAGCTAAAGTTCCCTACAGGTCCACGCTCTATCTGTGCTTAGTCTTTCCACACAGAATCCTCTTTCCCTAACTCCCCTAACTGAACACAACAGAACATGAGAACAATACTGCAAAACTGCCCATCATGGAGGTTGGTGGACGAAGGCACGTGCTTGGGAGTCAGCAAGGCTGCTTCTTTGTGCTGCTCAATTTCCGGTACAACTTACCATAACAGATACCATGAATGTTGCATATTAATGACTTTCAAGTTATAGAGTGTCCACTACAACCATCACTTCCATTGCAGCCATAAAACCAATCACTTCCACAACTGGCCTTACCCGTAGAAACAACAAGAGCTGCATTTCCCTTCTTTCTGGTTTGTTATGGTATGTGAGTATAGTTGTTTTTTGTTACACATCTCAGATTATGTTAAAAAGAAATCCCCACTATATGACATTTTATATGAAGGAACTGAAGAAAGTTAAAAAAAATCAAAAAAGGCTGAACAAAATACAAAACTTTTGGATGTGATGGGTTATGTGTAGTATAGATTTCAGTGATGGGTATGTATACTTACCGCAAACTCAAGCTGTATAGTAAGTATAGACAATTTCTTGTATGTCAGTCCACCTCAATAAATGACTTAAAAAAATCTCCAAAAATTATTAAAAAGCATATGCAAGTAAGATCCAAGTAATGGGTACAATATTTAAATAAGAAAAAGAATTAAAATTTAAAATCAGTATTCAAAGCAAAAATATTTATGAAATTTAGTCTGCATGTTACAGTTGGAACTGTCATTACATTTATTTTTTAAAAAACCTGAAACATAAAAACAAAACTTTCAAGAATCACATGTAAAAATGGACAGAAGGGAGAAGACAAAAAATAAATATGTTCTCTAGATTGTTGATAAAATAAAAAGCTTGAAAAAAAAGTCTAATAATTGAATGCTATTCTCTATTCTCAGAATATCCATTTACTAAAATAAATAGGGAAATAAATATTCCATCCTAACAACTGACAAATGTAATCCATTCAGGTTAAATTTACAACAAAAATGTTTTGACACCTATTAGAAGGAAACCTCAAATGCTAACTGCTGTACCAAAAAAAAAAAAAATTAAAAATAAGAAGAGTAAAGGAATATCCAGTTATCTTGAATAACAGGATTCAATATCATAAGTGTGTTACTTCAATTTAATTTGTAAATTTAATGCAATTGCACTTAAAATATCCAAATATTTGTTCTAAGACTTGACAAAGTGATTCCTGAGTTCTGTGGTATAATGCAGTAAACTTTGAAAACAAGTAACTCAGGTCACTTTATACTGTTGGCTATTCTGATGCATTTTACAGCAAAAGCAATTTAAAGTCAGGAGTTTTGGTGCCAGTCAGAGAGGCAAGCAATGAAGCTGAGTGCCATCTTCAAATATCAAAAAGGATTACATTCAAGTTAAGCTTTAAATAATTATTCAGTAATCTGTGCTCAAATATATAGCTGCCTACATTGGAAAAAAATTAAATAAGATCTTTACCTTACTGTATGTGCCAGTGTAACTTGAAATAACTAATATACATAATAAAATCATGAAAGGACTAGGATATAATATAGGAAATGATTTTGTTTATAACCTTCACAAAGAAAGCCATTTTTAGGTTAACTATAAAAGAAAAACTGTAAGGAAAAGGTAGATCATTTTTTTAAAATGTACTCTTAATGTCTAAAATCATTGTAAGGAATATTGAATCACAAATGGTCAGCTGATAATCACATTCAATGGGAGGAGATGGGGAAAAGGAATCCATGAGCAAAGGTCCTTGTGGTGGTGGTGAATATGAGACATTGCTCACTTAAATCATTCTAAGCCATGCAGTCTTTATGTTTGTAAAGTCAGATATGTCCTTCATCAGACTCCTTTAGTGCATGGGGTCTAAGCTTCCATGGAGAAGATGGAATAGTACAAAAATGTAAGAGACCAGAGAGGCAAAGACCATGCTTATGCAGCTCTTCCTGTTACTACAGGTAAGGTCAGTTGTGGAAGTGATTGGTTTTATGGCTGCAATGGAAGTGATGGTGTAGTGGACACTCTGTAACTTTACAGTCATTAATACTCAACATTCATGGTATCTCCTTTAATCACTACATCTCTATCTGTGAGCACAGCTAGAAAAGATTATTCAATTTTAAGGGTCCTTGTGGTTAGATTGGTCCTACCTACAAAATCCAAGATAATCTCCCCATTTCAAGGTCCTTAATTTAATCATGTATCCAAAGTCCCTTTTGTCATGTAACGTACACAGGATTCACAGATTCCAGGGATTAGGGTGCTGACCAGCATGGAGTCCCATGAACAAATCAAGGAAAAAAAAAAAAAAACAGACAAATCTTTTGACTGTCATTTAGACCTTAGCATGAAAACAGTTTAGATCACTTTCTGAGACAAACTTTTAATTTTCAGTTTATGGGATGTTATTGTCTCCCCAGGAAGAAAAGGTTGGGCCTTAGGCCACAGATAACATCTTTCCAGAGACATTTTGTCAGTAATCACTTCCTTGACAGGGGCCCCCTGGTTCTCCAGATAGACTCCTCTCTTAGGCAAAAGAATTTCTTAGCATTGACTTGCCCCCTTTTGGAGATGATGCTCTCCACACACAAGGCTAGTCAACTGCTTATAGCCTGATTCATGTGTCCAGCTGCTGTGACTGTATTTCCTACACAGACACCTTTCCACTTAGTAGCCAGAATGAGGGGAGTATCTCCCTAGCTTAAAGCACCCTCTGGAGGACTAACCCTCTTTCAATTCCTCCCTCCACCGCTCTGGGGAAACCTGAAGGTTGCACATGCCCTCAACACCCTTCCTTAGTATGCCTTGTCTTTGCTGCCTTTCTCCACAACCTCTCTGCACGTGCCCAGTCAGGCAGATGTGCTCATTCTGCTGCCTGTTTATTTTTCTCGAACTGGTTTGCACAGCAGATGTTCCAGTAAGTGTTTTCTCCTTCATCTCTTTATAATTCGGCTACAAAATAGAAATTGTACACAAAATAGAAACTGTCCTTCAGATTTACAAAGATGAAACTTCACAGCCCTCTCCCCATCTCACAGGAAACTACCTTTCCTCTGTGGGCACATTCTTACTAGAAGAATGTGTCTCATCCTGCTTTTTCTATTGGCTTCTTTCTCTACTTCCAGGTGCCTTTCTCTGTAGCCTCATTGCTGCAGAGGTGTCTTTTTTTTTTTTTTTTTTTTTCAGATTTTCCTGCTTCTTCTCACTCAGTAGCATTCTTAATAGCACAGTTTTCATACCTGTCCTTTTTGTCCTAATACTTTCTTTAGTTCTGAAAGCTTATTATCCAGCTTCTGAAAATAAGATTACAAGGTCAGATACTACTGAAAAAGAAAACCTCATTTCATTAAGAAATATCTGTTAATTCTACTCTAGTAATATCTGCAATAATTAAATGATTACCTGCACGCATTTTATAAACCTAATACACCTAATACAGTATTTTAATAGTATCAAATATATTAAATCTTAAATTATTGAAATACATTTACTTATGAATTAAACCAATATTTCATGTGCATATAATATGTGCCAGCTGTGTGCAAAGCATGAAGGGTAGGCACCCCCAGGCCTTATTGATCTTGTTTTCATGGAGTCTATAATTCTGCCCAGCATGTGAATGACATCCATTAAATATGTGTGGAATATCTTTAGAGGTTCAAAACAGCAACTGATAAAATAGTCTCTTCTTCTTGTCATTGGAGAGCACTGTGCTTGAGCAGTGCCCATTATGACTTCCAGATTCAGACAAAACTGGATCACATGCAGGGTCTGACACTTAGTGAACATAAGCCCACGAGGGAAGGTATTCAATATTTCTAAGCCTCAGTCTTCTTATCTCTTAGATTTTTGTAAGATCAAATGAGGCAACATTTGTAAAATCTTCTTGATAGTGCTTTGCTTTAGTTCTCAAGCTGTTAGTTTTGTTATCACTCCTATGGCAGGCACAGGGTTACAGTGCTAAGGGACAGTAGAGGCAGATTGCCATAGCACAGAGAAAGAACACATAACCTTCCCAATGGGAAAATTCAAAACACCACCCTAAGAAATTTCAGAAAATGATCTTTCTTTATAAAGAGTGGGTGAAGTTCTCAAATTGAAAGAGTGAAGAGAGTTGAAGATGCAATGTTCATGCCAAGCATGATTCATGTTAAAGTTAGGCAGAAATATGTTAGGTAAGATGCAAAAGTAAACCAGCCAACCAACAAAGCTTTTGCTCCTATGGCCCTTCTCCTGGGCAAGGCCACCTGGCCTTGGTTGAGATTGCTTTACGAAAACCTGTCACTGTGGCTGAGTAGCTGTGCTCAGGGTCAGAGTCAATGAGGATGCTTGGTTTTAGTCAAACTTCAGTTAAACCTCTTGGGGCCTCCCTGGTGGCGCAGCAGTTGAGCGCTGTGCTGTGGAGCCATTGGCAGCCCGCGATGTGAGTTCGACTCCCAGCCGGAGAGAATCCCACATGGTGCGGCAGACCTCTCCTGCCTCGCCCGCTGCTTCCCTCAGCAGTGTATTTCTGATCTGCCTGTTCTGCTCCCCACTCTGTCTCTGGTGAACCATCTCGCCACCCCACGCCTCTGGCCTGTACCCCAGCTTGTATGTATAAATAAATAAATCTTTAAATAAATAAATCTCTTTTGACACATAGGTATTAAGTAGGGAAAGTCAGCAACAACATCTACTCTAATGCAAATGGCTATTCACTTACTCAACTGGACATAGCAGAACCTCTTCTTCAAATGTTCTCTTTTCTACTGAAAATTGAATTGTCCAATAAAATACACAACTCCCAGATAAATTTAATTTTCATCTAAATAATGAATAGTGTTTTAGTTGTGTCAATTTTTTAAAAATATTGCATGGTACATATTTATACTTACCTATTTAAATTTTATTTGCATATCCTTTTTTTTTTGGTTTTGCTTGTTTGTTTTGATAAATCTGGTAACTTAGATGAAAGGGATTCTCAAGCCATTTGATTCTTACCACTAAACATTAAGAATTAGTGAAATTGGGCCTCCCTGGTGGTGTAGTGGTTAAGCACTATGCTGTGGAGCTGTCAGCAGTGGCGACGTGAGTTTGATGCCCGGCTGGGGAGATTCCCACATGGCGCGGCAGCTCTCTCCTGCCTCTCCCACTGCCCCCCTCAGCAGTGTATTTCTGTCTATCTGCCTGTGCTGCTCCCCACTCTGTCTCTGGTGAACCCTCTCGCTGCCCCATGCCTCTGGCCTGTACCCCAGCTTGTATGCATAAACAAATAAATCTTTTAAAAAAAGAATTAGTGAAATCCCTTTCTAACTATGCTCACTAGCAAAAAATAAGGATCTGAATCAATGTGACCTTAAAAATGCCTTGTGAAAATTATTGGATTCACTTGCAAGTTTAAAAAAGAAAGTTCTAGAATTGTTTGCTGTATACACAAGTTTTGGGATTCTTTCATGTGAATAAATGAGTTAACATTTCAAAATGTATTATCTCCATTAACCTTTACAAAAGCCTTATATGATAAATATAATTGTTATTCTCACTTTACGGGTGAGAAAATTGAGGCAGAGATATTTTAAGTCACTTAATTTCCCTAGAGTTGGGATTCAAGCTGATGTTTCGGTGATTGAGAATGGACTCATAAACACCATGCTATATTGCCCTCAGCTAATGTAACTTAAAATATGACAACAAAAATTATATTTAAAGACAAGAAATCACACTTCTTTTCTATTACTTCAAGAGATTCTTAGCTAAATTAACTAAGTTCTTCAATTAATTTGAGCCAGATGACAGGATAGATCAAAAACTATAATACAGGCACCAGAAAAATGCTCCAAGTTGGTCTTTATCACACAATTTTTTTTATTCCCACGGGTAAAGTTGCAATGTATGCCCAAATTAGTCTTCAGTCCGCATTTTTTCTGATATTGTCAATTCCCATGCAGGGGACCTGTCCTGAGTCTTACTTGGGCTGTCTCTAATGGAATTGTTGCTCCTTTAGTAATAAATGATTATTCTACTTCCAACTTATCCCTGTCTCCCACATTGCTGAAGTTCCAGCGAAACAATAAGATATATATCGGTGCAAACCATGCACATAAGCATTCTAAAATAATATGAAATCTCATACTACTTCCCTAACAACTTTCTTGAGGACATCTCATTAGTTATTCTGTTCATTTCTCTTATTTAAAAGCCTTATTTCCCCTTTGACTTCTGTCTTTTCAGCATTTCGGTGTTGGATGGATATCAGCTCTGTATAGCGGGATTTAATTGTCAGAGGTGTCCATAATTTGAATGAGTAACTTTCTTGTACTAAGATTCTTGCTTGGAAAAGTCCTGAAGATTTTCCTAGTCTAAGGTTATTTATGATGGTTCTTCCCCAAGCTGTGACTTTTAATTAAGTGATCTCCTAAAAGTCATGCCTCTCTGTGGCATTGGAAATATGCTATTCCAAAGATAACATTAGTGTATATTCCAATCTCATTTTTCTACTCTAGCATATTTCTCATTTTTTTTTTCTATTTTAACACATCAATCACTCATCTCAAGAGGGAATGAGAATGTTGAATTTTAAATACACACCACCTTCTGGTGCTTGGATTCCCAAGGTCAGATCTTTCTTGTGGCCTCTCTATGCACCTGTGTGTGTGTAGGATCTAGAAGAAGCACTCCTGCATGACTGCCCTAAGACACTAGCCCACATCACGTGGCAGCCAGGGACGCCTAGGTAGCCACTGACTGATTTTGTGGCCATGGTGTAAGGTGGTCTGGGAGTAGCTCCGAAATTACATCAAGTACCAGCACAGGAAGTCCTCCCTGTACATTGGCCAATATGTTCCCTCTGGTTCCCCATAAAAATTGATTACTCTTTGTCTCCCCTGGCCCCTGTTCTTCCTGCTCTTGTCACTTTATCAATCACGCTTGTCTGTTACTGCTAATAAATAGCAAGAGGGCTGCTCACTGAGCAGCAGAGTCTTGCCTTGCAAACCTGCTCCATGACTCCTCAGGGTGTCCCAGGAGATGCACTGGCAGGTTCCTGACTCAACACTTCCTACAGTAGTTCTGCAGGGAATGCCTCTCTGTTCCTGGAAATAAAGCCCTACTCCATCCAGGCTTCCTCTCCATGTGGGACTACCTGGGTTCAGCTGCCTTGCAATTTGAGATCCTATATAAGTCTACCTCAAATCCAGAGATTAAATCTTCCTAGTAAACCAGATTCTGCCTTCTAACTTCTCCCACTTCATATGAGATTGTGACTGCAAGAAATATAGTTAGTTGTGATAGCAGTCTAGATTCTAAAAACCTTCCAGATTAAAAAAAAAATCTCAGTTTTATCAAAGCAAGATCCTTTCAGAGACATATTCAATATTCCCCAAGGGAAATGCTTTGTCAGCAGATTGAGATGTTCAGTTGTTCAGTTCCCAGTGTGCTACATGTGTTCTTAGTCTGCAGAACCATGCAAGACCATAATTGGTTGAGGACATAATTGCTTTACAGGTGAAGCTTAAAATACAATTAATTATAATATTATGAACTACTATATTTTAGTAATATTACTATTCCACTATGGAACTAGGGCTTTTCTGAAAATTATTACAGAATTATGAGGAACATTTTTATATTCATTTGTAAAAATGACAGATGAAACATTCAAAATAATTTTAGTTTCCTCTTAAATCCCCATGTAATATACATAAAGGGATATTTAAAAATCATAATCTTATAGATAAAAAGGAAAGGAGTGAACAACATTTCAAAAGCTTAAAATTGAAGAATGAGTAGAAATTGATTTAGCATATAGAGCCAGTGTGAAAAAGACTTAAAAATCAACAAAAGCCTCAGAAATGGTCAGCAATGTATCTTCTGGAACTCAGAGTGAAGATGAGGCTAAAAGCAAGAAGATCACAATCTGGAGCAAAACTAGAAGAAAAACAAGATATTACAGCAGGTAACAGAAGTTAGTTATTGTAAATATAATATTCTGGCAAGAAAAGGTTCCCCCAACTCTGTACAGCTGGGGGATTTCCTCATCCAGGCAAAACGGGTAAACTAGATAGCAGAGTTGACAGATATATAGATATATGTATATATAACAGACATATAGATACACATATACATATGAAAGGAATTGAGTGAATAAGTTTCTTCCAATATCTGAAAAGTAGACTGTCCTTATCAAACCTTATGTAAGATGAAATCTTGTAAAACAAGAGTCAATTGCCATTAATTTATATGGAAAATCTCTTATCACTGTTTTGTGGATTAAATGAAAAATGAATGTAAAGGTCTAAGTATGGCCTTTGTCACAGATGAAATACGCAATATTGGTAGCTATCATCACTACTGCTATGTTTGTTATGTAAAGCAAAGGTAACATTAATCAGCTTACAATGACAAAGCTAGTATAAAAATACATGCTGCCTATAACCTATAAATGCGTTATTTCTAACCTCAAATGAGAAATCATGAACACTCCTAGAATTTTAACCTTAGACCAGAAGAGGTCCTATTCATTGGCATCTGTCCATTGCTCAATGCATTGTGTTGAACTGAATTTATAAATCTTTAGAGCAGGAAAGACTGGAGAGCATAAAGAATATATGTACAAAGTCTAAAGAACAGATAGGGAACTCAGTCACACAGCAGAGTCCCAGCATGTCCTCATTCACCCTGCTTTCACCCTATACTCATCTTCAAAGCATAGCGGATTATGAAGTATGTGTTCCCAAGATATTCAACTCCTCACTGGATTTTTCTATTCCACCTGACCTTCCTTGGGTGTTCTGCACCGCAGTCGCAAGTAAACTGAGTGAACTGATGTGCATGAAGCAAGACAGATCCGATCAGTATTGAGATAAAAACAAAACATGACAAAAAATAAAGCTCAAAGGAAATGTTCCAATGCAGCAGATTCAGAAATTACTACTGAAAGCACAGTTATAGCTACTGCCAAATGAATTCTCCTTGAGTTGAGGTGATTTTTTTTTCCCTGCTGGCATTGTTATCAGGTTTGGCTGACCTGCGCTTATTGCATGCTGTTTTGGTGCATTAGCCTGCTGCTACTGTCTCCTACACACCAGAGGTAGCAGCCTTTGAGGAGTAAAACTACTTGACACAATTTGATAAAACAAAGCAAACTATTCTGTTTTTCAGTGATTCAGGATGTGAAATCAAGCAGCTTTTAAACAGGTTTGTTCGACCGTGTTCTGTTTTTTTTTTCTTTCTGTCCATATTAGACATATTGATGGCTAGATCCCTCAGACATTTTCATAACTATAGTCACATCAGTAAGAATATGCTTCTGTATCCATTCAAACATATGAAAATATCCTTATTAGAGAATACAGTTAAAGTAGATGCAAGTTCTTTTTTTTTTTAAAGATTTATTTATTTATACATACAAGCTGGGGTACAGGCCAGAGGCATGGGGCAGCGAGAGAGTTCACCAGAGACAGAGTAGGGAGCAGAATAGGCAGATCAGAAATACACTGCTGAGGGGAGCAGTGGGTGAGGCAGGAGAGGTCTGCCGCACCATGTGGGAATCTCCCTGGCCAGGTGTCGAACTCGCATTGCGCGCTGCCGACAGCTCCACAGCGCAGCGCTCAGCCGGTGCGCCACCACGGAGGCCCAGATGCAAGTTATGTTGCAAAAGAAGAAATATAATTAATTGGTAGATGTTTAACATTTCAAACTTGAGTTTTTTATTTTCACCTAAATAAACATGTCCATGATAAAATTTGCTGTTTTGTTAAATAAGCTTTCATCACTAAAGATAAAAACAGACATTAGGGAAGAAAATGATATATTAGTAGAGAATATAAACAGTATATTCTCTTTCCAGTCTGCGTTACTTTTTCTGTAAATAAACCGCAATTTTGAAAGACAGAAAGTATAATATGATCTAAAATATGATTGATACTCATGTAAGCATATCATATACAGTACTTCTGCAATTTATTTTCAAGGCCGATTACATTTTTAGCTTACATAGTTCCGTCTCCACACTGCTCCATGTAGCAAATGTAGCACTATCTTCTTGAATTTCAAAGTGAAAACAATCAACTTTATTCCTTCCAGATTGCCAGTTCATTCTTCCCAAGGCATATTTATTTCCCAAATCAAATAGTGTCAAACATCTTGCCACTCCTTAGCCATTTGACAAATCTCTCTCTCTTAATTATAGTCTATGTTTTGTTTTGGTTTTTTGTCATAGCATTCATTTACAAAACTGTGTATGATTTAGGGGTATAGGTTCGTGTCTCTTAAGAAATATGTTAACATGCCACACCTGCCATCTAAGCACGTATCATACAGCATCAGGCCCCCTTACCCCTTGGCCTCACCCCACCTCACCCTCCAGCCCTTCTGATAGCCTCAATTTCAAGGGCTTGTTTTAGTTTAGTTTTATCTGTTCCTTTGTTTTGTTTCTTAATATTCCACTTAAGGGTAAAACATCTTGTATTTGTCTTTCTTAATTTGACTTATTTCACTTAGCATAATCCCTTTTAGTTCCATCCATTTGCTACAAATGACAAAATTTTATTTTTTATACCTGAGTAATATTCCACAGAATATATATAAACGACATCTTTATCACCTCATCTGTTGTTAGGCACTTGGATTGTTTCCATTACTTGGCTATTGTAAATAGTGTGATGAACATAAGAGTACATATTTTCCTCCAAATTAATGATTTTATATCCACTTACATGCACCCATGTTCTCTGCAATCTGCCTGTGTTTTTTCTTTATCCTATATATTTGCTTGCCTCTGCATGTTTTAAGCACTGGGATGGGTATTTTATATAGATTACCATAATACAAAATCTTTCAAAGTAATTTTTTTGGTGTTAAATTTAAACTCAGATTTATCGAAATTTTTGTATGTGCTACAGTGTCTCCTATTTCAAAAATTATAAAATATTCCAGCAATTTTTGACTTTTCTGATTTTATGTGGTTAGTACTTGGGTGGAGATATTAAAAATAAAGAATAATTACTATAAGAAGTCACAGTTATTGCAATTACTGGTAAAAGTTTAACGTAATAGATGCTTGTACAAGAAAATGAAAAGTTACAGAATAATTTAAAGACAATTAGAAATCTCAGATGATATTTCCCAAAATCACATGGGAGGGCCTCCCCGGTGGTGCAGCGGTTGAGAGCTGCGCTGTGGAGCTGTTGGCAGCGGCGACGCGAGTTCGACGCCCGGCCGGGGAGAATCCCACAAGGTGCGGCAGACCTCTCTTGCCTCACCCGCTGCTCCCCTCAGCAGTGTATTTCTGATCTGCCTGTTCTGCTCCCCACTCTGTCTCTGGTGAACCCTCTCGCCACCCCGCGCCTCTGGCCTGTACCCCAGCTTGCATGTATAAATAAAAAAAAAAATCACATGGGAGCCCCTATTAATTTAGGGCCTTTCAAAAGACCTCTGCTAGGCATTTACATGACACTCAACATCCCAGAACCGAGCAGTTAAGGTTTAATATTAATGGACATGTGAAATTCTGTGTTAAGATAAAGTTAGAAATGTTGAGGCTAATGGAGTATTTTCAAGAATAAACCTGCAAAAGCTTTGGTCATATATCTTCACATTGCTCCAGGGTCTATAAGGAGAGATAGAACAACAACCAGGCCACAGGCCCAGACACATTCTACAGTTGTGCCCATTAACTCTTGGAAAGAATACAGACATGCCACCTAATGATGGCAATTTCCAGTCAATCTACCAAAAGACATGACCTGTTCTGGGTTTCCTGGAGGTTATAAGAACATTGACTAATTTACTGAGCCACTATAATAAGATAACCAGATGGAGAAGCTAATGGGCTGAGACAACGACAGTTTAACATTATTTGCTAACACCGGTAACACTCTCCACTATACCGGTGTGTTATAGGCCAGTACTTACCTTTTAATTAAAATAATACTGTTTTCAGCATTATTTTAATACAGCAGTTAGGCAGCCTGGATTCAGATTGCCAGCCTTATTATTATTACTTTTTTTTTCAATTTCTTTTGGGATGACTGCTTGAGCAAAGTCAGACAAACTAAACATCACAATATTTTGATCTAGCTGTTTAAAGACAATTTAATTACTTGTTTGGCCCTACAAAGTTTTATTTAAAATAATATGAAATACTATTGCAACAGTCACAAAAAATATAAATTAAAACTGAGAGTTGAAAATAAAATCTTTAAGGATCATTAAGTATAATCTGTATGTCCCATCTCTGAATGCATGCTAAGACTTTTGGCATAAATCATTGAAGTTTAAAGTATCTCTTCTAGTTTCTGATTTTAAGTTCTTCCCGTTTTTTTATTATAGTAATATATGAAGACACTGCTTAGGCAAATCCATTTCAGTGCTCAACACTCTTCTGAACCAGTTTGATGATGAATATTCAAGTCACCTTGGGGAAGACATACTCATTATCTTACACTGAAATTTGATCCTAGATTACTGACCGCATCTGTTTTTGGGATTTTCTTGCGCCAGAAAGTCTTAAAGGTTTCTTTAAACTCCCTTCCCTTTATGTAGTTTTTCTTAGTTCTCCCCTGCAGTCTCATCTCAAATGAGTTGTTTTTTTTTTTTATACATACAAGCTGGGGTACAGGCCAGAGGCGTGGGGTGGCGAGAGGGTTCACCAGAGACAGAGCGGGTAGCAGAACAGGCAGATCAGAAATACACTGCTGAGGGGAGCAGCGGGCGAGGCAGGAGAGGTCTGCCGCACCATGTGGGATTCTCCCCGGCCGGGCGTCGAACTCGCGTCGCAGCTGCCAACAGCTCCACAGCGCAGCACTTAACTGCTGCGCCACTGGGGAGGCCCTCAAATGAGTTTTAACTTGAAAAGATGCAACATGTTATCTCCATTTCCTTCTACTGACTTGTTCTGTCCTCTGTGATTTTAACCATGTACTCCATTCACATTTATTTTCAATTCAATATTACTCTCTGCCCCTACTTTCCTACTCACCCCACTTTTCACTCAATTTTCCCTTCATTGCCTTTTTTTTCTCTCTTCATTTTTCTTACCTGTCTTCTGAATTGCTCGTTCCCCATTTTTAGTTTCACATGTTTTGAGTCAGAGTGTTGATTTTAATTTTACTTCTCTGACTTTAAGCTTTGAAAGAGATACACATAAGTCACTAGTGACAACAAATATGTACACACACACACACACACACACACACACACACACCACACACACACCAAATAAAAACGTTTGTTCCTCCTTTCTTCACTAATACTTCCCAGAAGTAGATAGAAAGTAGTAATAGCCAACCTGATTAATTAAAAGTTTGGTCCAAAGCATAGTATTTGTAAGAACAAAATTATATCTGGAGAAAAGTGCTTTCAGAGATATTTGAAATGCACTATTTTCTGTGTTCCCTGAACCAGCATGTGAGATATTTCACTATAGGTAGTTTAAATAGCAAGACTATGTAGGTTCTCATGTGTGGTCTATGCCACCGCTATTGTATTGATATGCTTTCTACAAATTCTCTGCAAGGAATCTGCACAATATTCACTTTCTAAGGTTCTTCACATTCGCACATATACTCACTCATGTGTATGCAATTATCTATCAATATTTCTGTGTGTAAATATCTGTATTAAGATGAGATAAGTTCATATTTGTCTCTATCTGTAAGCTATTACTTCAATGGTGAAAAACCTTGGTTACTACAGTCACTGCTAATGAGCTTAATCCAGAACACATGAGGAAGAATATTAGCATTAACCCATACCCTGTGGGAAACAACTTAACCAACTAAGTACAGTGCTTATGTCCATTTTCTTTTGCCTTTAGTCTTACTGACTCCATTCACTTCTAAGATTACTTAGCTTAGCATCTATTCCTCTATCTCCATCCTTCTGAGAGGTTCTTTTTTTTGGGGGGGTACATTTGTAATGCATTAAAATTGGTTGTACATTCTTCATTATATTCTGGCAGGCCTTGGCAACCTAAGATTCATTCTTTATGCTGTAAAGTTCTATGGATTTTGAAAAATGTGTAGTATAATTTGTTCACCACTGCAGAATTGCATACAATAGTTTCGCTGACCTAAAATTTCCCTATGATTCCTATATTCAAACCTTCACCCACTTTGAATTTCTGACAATCACAAATCGTACTATCACAATAATTTTGTCTTTTAGAGAACTCATACACTGTGTATGTAGTGGCTGTAGTGTGTGTAGTGTCATGTATTGGCTTCAGAATAAGTATGTAATCTCTTCAGAATGAAATATTTCACTCTGCAGCATGAATTTCAGATTCACCATGATTTTTTCATAGCTTAATCACTCATTTATTTTAATTGCTGAATAATATTTAATTGTAGGGGTGTACAGTAGTTTGTTTACTCATTCACCTGCTAAAGGACATCTTGGATGATTTTTTTTTTTTTGGTGGTTGATTATGAGTAAAATTGCTACAAACACTCATGCATAAGCCTTTATGAAGAGGAAAGTTTTCAAATTAGTAGGGTAAGTACCTCAGAACTTGTCTGCTGGATTGTGTAAGACTATATTTAACTTTGAAAGAAATTGTCAAACTATCTTCCAAAGTGTTCACACCATTTTGCATACCCAGCAACAGTTAATAAGCATCTGTCTAATCCTTGACAAAATTGGTATTGGCAGATTTTTGGATGTTCTTCATCATATAAGTGGGCAGTGGTATCTCATTATTATTTTAATTTTCAATTAACTGACACATCTTATGTCCAGTGCTTTTTCATATGCTTACCTGCCATCCGTATTTATTCTTTGATGAGGCGTCTGTGGAGATCTTTTGCCTATTTTCTTTAGTTAGATTATTGGTTTACTTATGATTGAGTTCTAAGAATTCTTTGGATATTTTGAATACAAGTTATTTATCAGATATTTGTTTTGCAAATATTGTATCTCATTCTGTGGCTTATTTTTTAATTCTGTTAATGATTTTTACAGACATAAGTTTTTAATTTTGATGAAATCAAAGTTTTTTTTTATTTCTTTCACTAGTACTTTATAGTTTCCACATGTATACCCTGTACATACTGCTAAATACATACATATTTATATTATGTGTAGTGTGGGGTATGCTAATGTATTTTTATTAACATCAGATTTTAATTATTCATTGCTAGCATATGAAGTGAATGACTAATGTGCATTAACTTTTTATCCTGCAGCCTTGGTGTACTCACTTATTAATTCTAGAAGTTTTTTGTCAGTTCTTTGAGCTTTTCTATGTAGCAATCATATCATTTATAGATAGACAGTTATAGTTTTTCCTTCCCAACCTGCATACCTCTAAATGTCTCTCCTAGTCTTACGTCACTATGTAGGATTTCCAGGGCCTCCCTGGTAGCCCACGGGTTTAAATCTCAGCACTATGAAGCTATTGCCAGCCACTGCAGCACAAGTTCAAGCCCCAGCCAGGGAGCTAACCCACATGGCACAGCAGACCTCTCCTGTTTCAGCTGCTGCTCCCCCAGCAGTGTATTTCAGTCAATCTGCCTGTTCTGCTCCCCACTCTTGTTTCTGGTGAATCCTCTTACATACAGCCCCCCTCCCACAACTGTGGCCTACACCCCAGCTCTTGTATGCATAAATAAATAAAACAAATCTTAAAAAAAAAAAACTATGTAGGACTTCCAGTATCGCGATGAATATGAAAGACAAGAAAGGACATCTTAGCTTTGTTCTATCTTAGGGGGATAACATTTTTCACTCTTAGTGTAGTGTAATCATTATGTGATAAACACTCATACTGGGTCAAAAACAGAGCCCACATCTGTTTAGAAGAGGTACACTTAAAAATAAAACTTAGAAGGATTAAGTAAAAAATGTCTTTTAAGAAGTAAATATTAATGTTATTAGGAGCCAATCCTACCCTCTAAACAGAACCCCAGATTTTGATGCCAACATCATGTCTTGTAGTGATTAGCTAGTGCCACTACTACCTCTTCTTATAACCCATCTCTATTCTGAAAGCAAAAGGAAAAATATAACTATAAAATGATTTAGAACTGTCTCCAACTCTCAAAAAATTCCTTGATCTCTCCTTGTTAGAACTTTTTCTGTGACCTGGTTCTATGAAAAAAATCCTAGAAAACTTGTTGACAAAGTCTGTTAGAGTAAATGAGTCATGGTGAAGGAGTGGACATATTATTAAAATATTTTATATTAAAAATAAAAGAAAGTCAAGTACATTTATTTCTAACAAAATTTCCAGTAATTTTATTCCTGTTATCCTTCATGAGGTCATGATTCATTTATTATAAAAGTCTTAAGAAGGAGTAATTTGCTAGATTTAGGTCAAAATGCTTACACTATAAAGTATTATCCCTCCTTTCCTTAATTTTGCATTTCTTGGTAAAGATAAGGAAATGCCAGATTTAAGAGAAACATTATATTAATTAAATGCCGTTTTGTCTAAATGACTATATTAAGCATTTTATGATTAACAATAAACATGGGGCCTGCTTATTAACTAGTCTGGTATGAAAAATTATTATAGTAATATCTCAATTGGTGAAACAGATATAATCTCTGTTTTTAATTTTAAGTCTGCTTGTACTAAAAGATTGTAGTTTTCTGCTTTAAAAAACTGTTTGAAAAGACATTAACAAGAATTTTTAAGTTTAAATAAATCAGAGTATCACAATGAAAGCAAACTATGTCTATAAGGGGTTTAACACTTGAATAAATAAGTTAATTAATCAAATAATTAAAAGATTCAGATCAGCAAATTTTTGTCAAGTGTTTGCCTAGTCTGGTAATTGTTTAGAAAATTGTAAAAAAATGGTCTTTTGTGATAAATACTTGATAGTGTCACTAAACATGGAATATAAAGTAGCTGAAAAACTAACCTTTGATAGCTAATTCCAGAACTAAGACATCAAAGGAGGAGTGGAGGGGGAGGGTAATAAAGAGAGAGGGAGGGAAGAAGGAAGGCATAATGGTCTGAGGTGGTAGACTATGGGCCAGTTGGTAGTAGATGTTATATGGTGGTTAACACCTGATGGGGATATCCCAATGTTAACTCAGTTAAAAATCATCAATCAGGCCTCCCTGGTGGCGCAGTGGTTAAGCGCTGCGCTGTGGAGCTGTCGGCAGCGGCGACGCGAGTTCGACGCCCGGACGGGGAGAATCCCACATGGTGCGGCAGACCTCTCCTGCCTCACCCGCTGCTCCCCTCAGCAGTGTATTTCTGATCTGCCTGTTCTGCTCCCTGCTCTGTCTCTGGTGAAGCCTCTCGCCACTCCACACCTCTGGCCTGTACCCCAGCTGTATGTATAAATAAATAAATCTTTAAAAAAAAAATCATCAATCAATACATAAATACATAAATAAAATTATCTTTTGATATAAAAGGCAAGACTTGGAATTAGCCTTCCTAGGACATGGTATCTAACCTCAACTCCTACTGCCTGATCCCTAACTTCTTCAATTACCCATAGGAATGGGAGAAGGGGCAGCATAGAACTAAGACTAGCAGGCATCCCACTTTCAATTCCTAAGAAGAAAGCAACAGTAACTGTGAAACTGATGAATTTGTATTGGTAGTGTTTTTACCAGAATGACATATATTGAAACTTTTCATAAAACAATGGAGAAACATTTGTCATCTTCTCTACCATCACTGTCAGTCTCAGAGACAGGGTTTCAGTCATCCAAACAAAAACTCAAAAATGCCTGAAGCGGGAGATCCTACACTTCTATAGTGCAAACAGTTGTGAAAACGAATATTAACTCAATAAAATATCTTAAAAAAACAAATATATTTAAAATTCTTTTGTCTTACAAGCTTTGTGATGAAGGGGTCAGAATTTTATATTTACATATAAGGAAGGCCTTAATCTTATGTTCCCTTATCTATCCACACACCCGTAAGTACATCAAATTCCAAAGGACTATGGGTAGAACATGATGAGGATACAGTTGGGAGCAGAAGAAAACAGCACTAAAACACCAAAAATATTTAATGAACAAAGAACAAGAACTATATGAATGGGATAGAAACAAAAGCATCTGCTTTAGCAATGCATTCTAGTATTACATTTTACTTTATGACATTTTTTAGGATATCAGACAATTAGGTAGTATGTAGAGGTAACATTTGATCTGTGTAAGAGTGTGTATATAGTGAACCATAAAAGTGTTTGAATCAAATTTTGAACACTGAACTGGGGACTCCCTCTTATAAATCCAGTTAGTGAGACTAAGAACCACACACCAAGACCAATACCATCAAACACCACTGTCTTTCTACAGATAGACATGTTTTCTCCCTCCACACTAATTTCTCTATCAAAATTTTTTTAAGGAAAAAGAATGCCTCAATTGAAAGTAAACAAAATGGCAAATGTAGTGTGAAGAAATTGGGAGAATTTTAATGTGTAATTGGAATGATCCACATTTATAAAACCAACGAAATAAAGGAAAGAACCAACAAAAATGGTGTTCTTAGTGAGTTTCAAAGGACAGGACTGACAAGAAGGGATTTAGAATTCTGGTAAGAAAAGTAGTAACAGTCAAGATTATATGTTAAAATATTTTTTTTTGAAAAGGAGAGAAGACTGAATAATGACAAAATGCATGATGTTGCTACAAATGTGAGTGCTACAGTGAGGAGAGGTTAGAAATTTTGGAGGAAACGGCAAAGGATCTGAGGCCAGTGTGTTAGATGGGACACAAACGTACACACTTAAGTCACAGATTTGATCTCAAATATGGAATATTTCGAATAAAAGCTCCCAGGAAAATAATCTAATGGAATCCAGAGGAGAGAAGTTATTTTCTCTTTTTATAAATAAAATATTATGAAAACAATTTGAGAGATGCTGCAGAAAGAACCCTAGAGTGTGCATTCTCCTTTCTCATGACTCTGAGCTAGAGGGGAAAAAAGTTTCAGCTGGAGACATAAGTGAGACCACATCAACAGAATTCCATTGATAGAAACTTCAGGAAAAGTCTGTGGTGAAGAGAATGTCTATCTGCTCCTCATGGCCAATGCTTGGTTTATTTTAGAGTGATTCTGTTGCCACAGATGAGTCAGATCGTTTTCACTAACCCATGATTTAGGTGAAAATCAGATTTCAATGACTATTATGGTGATTTACAGTTATTTCATTTGAGTAATGAGAAACAGTAAAGGAGATAATATCTGTAAACACATCAGAACAGGATTCAAACCTTATGATGCCTTTGGTACACTAGAGGAATTTTTTTTAATATATATTTTTATTGTTATTTATATCTTTTACATTTTGTATTCCCCTTGGGTAACCCACCACCAATTCACCCGTGATCCATCTCTGTGGTACCTTGTGTTCTTTTCTACTCCATTTTGTGCCCTTATCCTCCCCCTCCCCCCACCCCCCCAAGTATCTCTCTCCTATTTGGTTTCCCTATAGTCCTGTTATAAGTGAAACCATTTGATATTTTTCTTTTTCTTTCTGGCTTGTTTCGCTGAGTATGATCCCCTCCAATTCCATCCATGTCGCTGCAAATTGCATGTGTTTATCTTCTTTGAATGCTGAATAGTATTCCATTGTGTATATGTACCACATCTTCTTGATCCAGTCATCTATTTTTGGACATCTGGGTTGCTTCCACACCTTTGCTATTATGAACAGTGCTGCAATGAACATATGGGTGCACTAGAGGAAATTTAAAATTGAATGTCACTGTACTTTATAAATTGATTTCCTTATTGAATCTTTTAACATTTCTTTTTGAAATCAAACTACTTTTATTGATTATTTGGCTTATCTGCTTTACCATTATACTTATTTTTATGCAACTTATTAAAATATCTTTACACCTGTCATGTCTATTAATTGGTCATAATATTTGAACTTAGGAAATGTCAAGGTTAAGTCCCTCACCTAGATAAAGAAATAGAATGATAAAGTATGACAGCAGGAATTGTATATGATATGCCCTTCTACTCAATCTTGTGTAACATGTCACTTCTTGTCCAACTTATCATGAGAACCATTGAATGCATCTGACAGGACATATATTTGACTGCTGGAATGATGGACGTCTCTGAATGTGTAGACCTGGCTTGATAGGAGATTATGAATGTGTGGATTCGAGGGCAGGTTCCCAGCAGTGAAAACTGCATTTCTACCTGACACTGCACCAAGGTTCTGGGATATTTGCCCTATTATGATGGTTGACAGTTAGCATGTGTTTTAACTCAGACAATCAGTCAACCTACTCTTGATGCGTAATTGCCAGCGGGAACCTAATTTTTCCACATCAATTGTCACACATGTCTCTAATATTCTTATTCACCATTAGCTAGATTGACGATGTTGTTTCAGACAAGAATAGGAGAAGGAAAGGTTTTGCTTCCTTTCTAGAAAGACAAAACAGTTCAGCAAAATTACATAAGGAAAAAGCTAACAAGTTTTTGAAATATATATTACAAGTATTTGAAATATATAATCATATCTTTATGTTGCAAATATTTTAAAGGAACACTTGAATTTCACTATTATTGGAGATATTGCTTTTACAGGATATTATGTTTTCTTTTTTAAAGTATATATGTATATATTTTTTAAGGTGATGTTGATTTATAAACCCGTATATGACTAGGAGTATAGGATCAGACCTCTTAAGCTGTCTGTTAGTACACTTCACTGACCACCTAAGCACACATATTCTTCCACCATAGTCCATTGAGACCCATCTCCTCCTCCTTCACACCTGCCCTGCCTTTCTGGTAGCTTCAATGCTGCAGCCAGATTTCTAGGGTTCATTTTGGTTTAGTTTTATCAGTTCCTTTGTTTTGTTTCTTTATATTCCACATGTAAGTGGAAACATCTGCTGTTTGTCTTTCTCCTTTTTATTTATTTCACTTAGTGAAATCCCTTCCAGTTCCATCCATGTTGTCATAAATGCATCATTTGTATGATTCCTGCTTTTAATGTTTTCCTGAAACCATCCACTTACCCTATATTATAAGTACACAGTATATATATATATATATATATATATATATATATATATATATATATATATACACACACACACACATACATACATACATACATATATATATAATTCCCTATATATTAAGTGCACAGTAGTGCACTTAATGTATATATTTTTAATTTGTTAAAATTATTTAAGTTTTCATTTTTAAGTATTTCCACTTTAGTTTATAATAATGTATGTCATAAAGTAGAAACTCCAACTTTTCTCTGTTGTTATTGAAGTAATCCCCTAAATAGAAAAATTAGTGATATATATACTTCTCCAATTTGAAAATAAAGCAACTTTATAGACTATTGAATTATATATGCATATGCATGTAGATACATGTATACCCATATAATCTGTTTTTTTTTTTTTCTGGCAACAGTGTAGCCTTCTGTTAATTATTCTTGCTTAATTGTATTTTTTTAATTTCTGAAGACATAACTTATGTCCCTTTATTTTATTTCCTTTTCAAATATTCTTTCACTTTTTTGAAAATGTGTGTGATGTTAAAATCCTAAATGACCCATTGGTATTTTTTAAAATCCTTATTTATTTAATGCATACAAGCTGGGGTGCAGGCCAGAGGTGTGGGTGGTGAGAGGGTTCACCAGAGACAGAGTGGGGAGCAGAAGAGGCAGATCGACCAAAATACACTGCTGAGGGTAACAGCGGGCGAGGCAGGAGAGCTCTGCTGCGCTATGTGGGAATCTCCTGGCCGGGTATTGAACTCATAGTACAGTGGCTCCGGATAGTTTCATAGTGCTGTGCTTACCCCATTGCGCCACCAGCAAAGCCCCCATTGGTATTTTAAATACAATAATATTCAATGTATGTCCGTTTAGGGAGCACTGATACCAATACAATATTAAGTCCTCTCAGTTACTAACTTCTAAAATTTTTCCTTTAATTCAAGTATTTTGTCCTGAAAGATATGTGTGAACCAGTGTTCAGACAAGACTTTTTTGCTAAATAAATTCCTATGTATTTTTTAAAGTTGCATTCTCTTACCTCATCATACAAATAGCCTCTTACTAGTTACTACCATTAAAAGATCCACTAATCACTTTGCACCGAGTCAAATCTAATGGAAGGAAATATTTCTCTTCTTCCTTAATGGGAATTGGACAGCCTTCCAAGGGCAGCAGGTTTTAGAGGAATTCGGCAAGATCCACTTGTCTTCTGACTTGCAGAGTTCCTGTCTCAGGGGGCTAAATCAGGAACAGCCTGGCAAAGACAACGGCCCCAGTGTCTGACTCCTACACATCACAGAGCTATGTCTCCTGCTTCTCTTTCACTGCCCAGCAATTAAGTGATGCTTCCCTTGGGAGCCACCATCCAAACTCTTCTCAACAGTTATTCATAAACACCACCTCCTCAAACCTCAGGTCCTGCCACTTGCCCTCATTCTCAGCAGATCTACTAACTATTTCACAGAGAAAAGAGAAGTTCTCCTATTTTTTAAGTAAACTTCCTACAGTGTTGCCTACCAATTTACCTGAATCTGCACTCATCTATTTTTTTCCTTCTGTTATTATAAAGTAATTGTCCCTCCATTTTTACAGCTAATTTCTTAATATATGTTCCTGCTTTCTTGGGTGACCTGCCCTATTATTGATTTCCTCTCTGTATTTGTTAATGAATTTCTATCTACTGCTTCTTCCTCTCAAAAGAATTTTCAAGCTTCTTCCATCTTAAAAAATCCCATTTTCACATGTCATCTCAAGTTGCAGTTCTCTGTGGTTATATAACATGTCTAATTATTCATACTGTATATAAGTGTTTTCTTACTAGCCTTGTCAAAAGATTGTCTGCTATATTTATCTATTCTGATAACCAGTGACAGGAATTCATCATCATTGGTAGAATTTTCCCTTTTATTCATTTTGTTTTTAATTCTTCCTCTATTTTTCTATCATTTCTTTATATTTTAGTATAGTCTTTAGATATATTTATCTTGTTCTCATTTATTCAGTTAAATGTGGACTTCATTAGTTATTACTTCTTTTTTCACAATGAAAGACTCTGTTGCTATTATTTTCATCTGCTTTTCCCTTTAATTGCATCTCATATGCTTTTATATATAGTCTTGTCATCTTCATCTTTTCTTTAAAGTCTGTAATTGAAGTTTTGATTTTTTTTGACCCAAAAGTTACTAGGTATAATGCTTTTGATTTCCAAATACTTTGATTATTTTAGCTTATTTCATTATTACTGTCTGAAATCATCTAGTGGAAGTCAGAAAATGTGTTCTCCATTAGATGTTCTTTGTTACCACTTTAACAAACATTCAAGGACATTTAAAAACAGCATGTATTCTCTCCAAGATCCAGCATTTGAGCAACATTATTATTAAAGATACTATTCCATTTCTGTTTTTTTGTATTTAGTTTTTCTCTTTTTAATTTTTCAAGTTTAACAGAGCTAAGTAAGATTTTTACTAAAATTGGGATAATATCGTCTTATATTAGAATGCTGTGTCTCTAATTATATAAATGCTTATGACAAAACATTTTCACTCTGCAGTGAAATTTTAATCAGAATATATAATCCTCTTTATCTAATTTCTTCACCTGAACTACTAATTTACCCATTAATAATGATTTGCTAATGTGGTTTTTCTGTTATTGTTTTACTAAACTCCATGATTATTTTTTTCAAGGATTGTCTCGTTATTATGATCTAGAGGCATTTTGTATTTTCAAACTTTTTCAGAAATATATTTTAATAAAAATTTACTTACGGATGTATTTATTAAATAATGAACCCATTTGGAATTTTGTAAAATTGAAAATATTTATAATATCATATGTGATCTAAATCTGTCTTCCTGGCGCCCATTTACTGTTCTTAGAGTTGCCACTATTCCTTCATATCCATGTGTCATATCTAAGGTGGTTTACACATTTACATATACTAGTGCTTGTGATTTTGGTCAAATAGATTGCAGCATATTGTCCACACTATGTTTTTGTCTGATATACATTACTTAGCTATATGACTCTACATATCCCTATTGCTCATATATAACTAAGCTCATTCAGTGGCTACTGAATTTTCCATTGGTTTCCTATATCATAATTACTGTCAGTCTTCTTTCTTTTAGTTCACACATCTAACTCCACTAAAGATTCTTCTGTCTTTGTGGTATATGCATTTCAGTATGATTCATAAATTAGAAGATAATAAATTAAAATTCATTTTAAACTAGCGCATGCATAGGAATAATCCAAATGTCTTTTAAAATTGGCACTCTATTACATAGTGCTACAAAACTGTGCAATCAAATTACACTTACATTACACACATTGACTGTTCTGACTTATTGATGAATGTGTGTAGAGATTTATCATAGCAGCCCTTGTTTCTTCAGACTGTTTTTGCTATATAGATGGAACCACAACATTCATCAGGTCGGATGCATAAGAGATGTAATTTAACACCACTTGCATACATGCATCTCCACACTCAGACACACTCACTATTTGAGTTTCTGCTACAGAATGGTATCCCATACATTAAACAATGATCAATATTACTTTGGTTAGGTTCCATGCAAAAATAAATCAATAAAAGTTTCTGTAATTTATAGATACTACATTTTAAAGTATATCCTGATAGAAGCAAACTTCTGTTTTAGTTTCCATATGCTGAATCTTGGGCATACAAGTTATACAAACCTGCTGATTATAAGAATTTTGCATGTTTAGATCTGGTTCCATATATTTCAAAATTTGTTTCTTCTGTACTAGCTGCACTTTCTAAGGATAGGTGATATAAAACATACACTTTTTGCTTTAACTGTTGACCCTACACCTTCAGCTAGGGGTGAGTGAGATGAGTGGTTGTCAGAGTATTCCTGGAAGCCATTCCTACTTTGGTGCAGGGAGCTTAACTTGATTATACACAAAAATTACTGTGAGATACATAAGAAAAATCTCTCTAAATCCAAACTATGTGTATTTCCTGCCAATTCCTCTTTGCCTAAGAATTCTTAATTTTTCTGTGACATGTTCTTTGGAAGTCTGAAGCTTTGACAGTGTGAAATGTATAGACCTCTCAGAGTAATAAGTGCTTAAGGTAACAATATAAAATAAAACAATTCTATTGAAACACAATTTTGAAATAATAAAAATATGTTAATTTATGTTCATTTTTATTACATTAAATAACAAGATCTAACACTTGTGATTTCAAAGTAATAAAAACCCTATATCCTGAATTAGCTACTATAACTATGATTACCAATCTATGATGATATAAAATGTGTATAATATCAATTAGGAAAAAATAATCAAAGACATTGTTAATTTATTGTGGTTTAATGTCTCCTTTCATATGAACAAGGAATGGTGTCATTAAACATAAAGATGTACTTTTAAAAATTACTTTAATTGAGCTATAATCGACATCTAACATTATATTAGTTTCAAGTGTGCAACATACTGATTCAACATCTGTATGTATAGCAAAATGATCACCACAATATGTTTGGTTAACATCTGTAACCATTCTTTAACCACATATAGATGTATTTTTTTTCACCCAAATTCACACATGCATCCTGAGTTCTATTCATTGATCTATATATTAAGATTGCACAACAGGTCCAAATTATCCATGATGACTACAATGACACTAGAAGGGGAAGAAGGATTATATTCTATCAACATCTGCTTGTAGTTCTCAGAGTAAAAACAACATGAAATTATGGACTTTCTGAAGGATTTAAGATTTTATCCTACTTGCAAGCTTATAATTGTTAGCCTTAGACCGTTTTAGAGTGAAAAACCTGAGACTTTTGGGTCAGAGGAAAAAAGTATTACCTACCCCAGTGGCAAGCAGCATGAATATCATGTCTGTTTACCTTGTCCCCCAAATCCTATGGGAGTAACATGGAGAAGTCAGGTCAAAGAGCATATGTATAGAACTCTTGAGTTAGGAAACTAAAATATTTTATAAGGACTTGAAGGGAGACTTGGTTTAAATGGAGAAGCTTGGTCTAGATGGTCTGCACAATCCTTGGTCTAGATGGAGAAACTAACTTTATTACTAGACAATAAACTAAGCCCCTCCCTTTGTATCAGAGGGACACAGTATGTCTTTCTTCCAAGGTTATTTACTATACAAACTTCTCTGGAAAAGTAGTCCAGAAAAAGTCTATCAGTTATCTCTGCTCACAAGAACCGTCAAGGATTATCTCCCAAAAGGAGTAGATCCCTAGCAAAGCTATATGAACCTGCAACTTGAGATAGAAATATATGTGTGATGTAAGTTACTGCTATTTGGACTACTCATTACTTTTACTGGAAAGCTTAATGGCACTTTAATCTTGATTTGCTGACCAAATTGTCAACATATAACTTACTTTCCACATTAATTATCCTTAGAAAGTCCAAAATTATAATAGTTGCACTTAGTTTTCAACAGGAAAATGAAACTATCTTAAGATATTTTTGTGTCAAGTCATAACGACTCACATGCCTGATTGACAATTAACTTGTAAATCACTACCCCATTACTTGAAATAATGAGTTAATAATGAGTAAAAATGAGTAAAGTAATTAATAATAGTACAACTGATACATTGAAATATTTCACAATATTTATGTGTTCATCATAATTTTATGTATTCTGTTACATGATAAATTATTTCAAAAGGCTAGTGTGCTTTGTGAATAGTTTATAAATATTTGCAAACAATTTATCTTGTATAATAGCCCATAAATAATTTGTGATTTATACATTACCACATAGTTAAGATCTGCTGTTTACCATAAATATTTGAATTCCTGGAAATTCGTTTAAGCTACTGAGCTCTAAAACAATCTATTGTAGTATTCAGGAACTGGGAAGAATAACAATAAGTATTTCTGAAGCTTTGTTTGTTTTTATCTTGACAATTACATATATATTTATGACTAAGTATTTAGATGATGTGATTATTAAAGGTGAGATAGCTAATTTGACAGTATAGAATAATTTATAAAGTAAAATGAATATCAAATTTCAAAATGAGTTTAGAGATCTATCAAGCACTTCATCAAGAAATATCTTTCTTTCAAAAGTCACTTCTGAAACTTCTTTTAGAGTTGTCTTCATAAATTAATTTTTTAAGCATTTAGTTCATAAATGTACAGAGTTGATTAAAATACATAAGCCCCAAATTTAAAGTTTATGAGGGAAATGTCTGAGGAGAAATGTTTAAAAGGAACCCATGAAGACATAACAGACAATAAATGAAGAGAAATGTGTGGAGAAATATCTGAGATATTATGTGCATATATTTATGAGGAGGCAAGTCTGATGAGAAAACTTCATGAGGAGAAATATCCAACAAAAAAGTCTATGAGAAGGAATATCTCAGGAGAAAATTCTGAAGAGAAAACTGGAGAAAAAATATTCATGAGATGAAATTTTTCTATAAAAATAAATGTCTTTGAGGAGGTATATCTAAGAGGAAAATTATCTGAAGTGAAATGTCAGAGGATGAACACCTGAGAAGAAAAGGGTCTGATGAAAAATGTATCTAAGAAGAGAAAAGTGTCTTTAAAGAGAAAAGTATCTGTGAGGTGAAAAGAACCTGAGAAGAAATAGTATTTGAAAAGAAAGTAACTGAGGAGAACATCCTGAGAAGAGATGTACTATGGACAGAAAAGTCTAGAGAAGAAAAGTGCCTAGAAGGAGTATAGTATCTGTAAGGAAAGGTGTTTGAGAAGAGAAGACAATGGAGAAAATTGTCAGAGAGAAGGAAATGTATCCAAAAAGAATTCCTAATAAGAAAAGTGTATGTAAAGGGAAGTTCTGATGGGAAAAGTATCTGAGGTGGAAAGGAACTGAGGAAAATTTTTGAAGTAAAATGTTGTTGAGGAGAAAATATTCAGTCTGGAGAATGAAGTTTTGGTGAGTGAACTATACCTCAACTATACCTCAGAATAAAAGTGTCTGAGGAGATATTCTGAGGAGAAAATTGTCAAAGGTGAGACGTATCGAGGAGAGAAGTTCTAAGAGAGTTGTATCTTAAGAATGATATTTTGAGGAGAAATATGCCTCTATGAGAAGAAAGATAAAAGAAAAATGTTCTAAGAAGAAATTTGTCTGAGGAGAAAAGTGTTGAAAAATTAAATTCTCAGATGAAAAGTACCAAAGGAGAGAAGTTCTGAGAAGATGTGTCTGAGGAGAAAAGTAAGGAGAGAAGTTCTAAGGAAGGAAAATATCTGTCTGTGAAGTGTCTAGAAAGAGAATCTCTGATTATAAAAGTGTCTGAGAAGAAGTGTCTATCTGAGGAAAAATTTATCTCAAAGAGAAGAGAAATTTGTGAAAAGAGAAGTTCTGAGAAGAAAAGTGTATCAGGAAAAAAGTTCTGTGGAAAAAAATGTCAAAGAGAAAAATGTCCGAAAAAGGATATTCTGAAAAGAAAAGCATTTGACTGAGGAAAAAGTGTCTGTTGAGAGAAGTTCTGAGGAGAAAAATGTCTGAAGAGAAAAATCTCTGAAAATGTCTATGGAGAAAGGATCTGTCTGATGAAAGAAGGTGAGAAATTCTGAGAGGAACAGTGTCTGAAGAGTGATGTTCTCAGGAGAAATATGTCTGAATAGAAAATTATCTGATGAGAGATATTCTGATGAGAAAGGTACAAAAGGAGAAAACTTTTGAGGAGAAAAGTGTCTAAGCAGAAATTTGCCATAGGTGGAAAGGGTTCAGTAGAAAAGGGTCAGCATAGAAATGTCTGCTAGAGAAGTCTCTGTGAGGACAATTGTGTTTAGGAAATATCTGTGAGAACTGTCTAAGGAGATATGTCTGAGGAGATGTCTGATATATTCATCTGTGCATATATATGCAGAATTGTCTCTGGAGATATGACTGAGGAAAATGTCAGAAAGAAATGCCTGCAGTTAAATGTTTGAGGAGAAATTGTAAGTGAAGCACACAGCACCTAGAGATATGCTGGGGCTCCTGATGCTGGTGCTGTCAGGAACTTGATTTGGGTACAGGAGAACCAGGCAGCTAGGTAGCTACCTACTGCTTGACCACGCCTGAGTCCACTGTGCCAGACCAGGGCCTAGCTAAGTGACACTGTCCCTGACTCTGTTACCCTCTCCACCCCAGGAATGCTCTGCTACATGCCCCTTGATTGAAGATGGTGCTTAACCCTCTTCATGATGGGGGTTCTTGGGAGCAAGGGGAGAAGCAGAGGGATCCTGAAAACTTTAAAAGTTGGGGCAACAGGCTCATTTGGGTACTCACTCTGGATGACCTCCTGTTCTTGCCTTCTGATCTCAGACTTGTAGCTGATTCTGGTTGCTGCCTACAGCTGCTAGTAACACCTCTGATCAGCCACACAGAGATGCAGATCATCACAGCCTCTGGAGTGGCCTCAGCAGGGCTATTATCACCTCCTGCTGCCTCAGAACTTGGAGCCCTGGTTTTTACTTCTTCAAGTCAGTGTGCCTATGGCTAGAGGCTTTCATCAGAGGAACAGTACCATATTTCATGAGCAGCTTTTGGTTTGGACTCTGCAACATGGACACTGTCTAGGGAAGGACAGAGGCCATTTCTCACCTTAGAAACTCTCTTTCTTATTGCTCCCAATTTTCTCTCTGTAAATAAACCTTGTTAATAAATCTGCTCTGTGTTTGAGTCATGTCCTGCAATTGTAAGAGCGTGGTTGAAGACTGTAGTGGCAGGAAGGACAAGAAAGCACAGGTTGTCAATGGAGCTGCACAGACGGGTCAAAAGGAGGAGTTCTGGAGTCTCAGTGGCTTTTAGACTTTTAATGGTCTCTTGTTGGGGGCAACCAAGTACAGGGCAGGCTGGGAGGCCTGGAGGCTAGCAGGCCTCCCAGGCCCCTGCAAATCTTCACTACTGTCTCAGGCTCTCTGGCAGCATCTCATGGCCTCTCTGCTGCACCCCGAACAGTCCTCTGTTCCACACTCGGTCTCTGCCGCTTCTTGCTGCTGCTGCTGCCTATAAGTCCAGTGCCTGGCTCAGGTGTGCCCACTCACACAGGCCCACACCCACTTTAGGTCCCGCTATCAAGCATTCACATAGGCCTGCAGAGGTCCATTATTGAGGGGAGGGCGGAAAAATCTGATAATTCTCATTTGCCCTACAAGGATCCACCATCTATGACATTCCCCCAACTTTGCATGGTTTCAAAATGTCTAAGATATGGATGTGGATTTGTCTGTGAGGAGAAAATTCCAGCTGGAGAGCTATCTGAGGTACAATGTCTAAAGAGAAGCATCTGAGATATATGGAGGTTTGAATGGAATATTATATAATGTTATAGTCTAATGTTCTCTCAGTAAACTTCACAATTTTTCTTGATTTCGCCCTCTATATGCAATCGTCTTTATTTACGAACAGCTTAATTCCTTATCATTCACAGCTTATCGTTTACCCTTGAACTCATTAAGCTCTATGTCCTACATCAGTCTTCCATCAGAAAAAATTTCTTAAGTGATAGCAAGATTCCTCATTTATGTATAAGTGTGTTTTCTGATGTCAAAAGTAACATTTATTCACTAGAGAACATTTTATCAGTGCAGAAAAATAAAAACAAGCTAATACTGTCATCAAAATATACATATATATACACACATCTCATCATATATATATATATATCTCATCAGAAATATGTATGATTATTATTTGGTTGGATAGCCTACATTTTTGTAATCATTCTGCTTTTTCTAAGTAGAAATATTTATTCTCACACTACTAGCAGATGATATCAAATTTTGTTTGTACTTGCAGGCTATGAAGAATAGATCTTTGACTGAATATAAATATTGATTCATAAACTGGGAATGCTGAGCAAGTTAGCAAATCTTAAACACTTGTTTTTTGACAGCTTCTAGTTGTGATCCATATTAAGAAGTACATTTTTCATTGTGATCAATTATATAAGCATGTTTTTAAAATATCATAAAGCAATTCCCATAGCAATGACATCACTTGAGATTTTTTACTCTCATTTCTCACCTATTTCATTTTTTTTAATGTGATAAGTGGTTTTATTAGTGAGTCATAGGGCAAAGGGTCAGGAACTGTGGTTTTAAAAACAATGATCTATGAGGTACATTTTTTGCCAGATCTGATGACAGACCCTTAAGAATTAATTCAGTTATCTCTAGGAGTTCACGGTTTCCTTCAGTTTGTTTACAATGGGAATCTCGAGACCTCTGTAGTCACCCTGGGTGAATTACCAGTGATTCAATCTCTGTCCCACAGCAGAGATTTCTAGTATTTGTTTCAGTTTTAATCAGACTCTGTACCCAACTCAGTAATCCTTAGGTGTTTGATCATCTCAAAACACTATATATCAAATTTTGTCAACAGTAACACTACTGACATTTTGGGCTGAATAATTCTTCATTGTGGATGACTGTCTTGTGCAGTACAGAATGTTTATTAACATCCTTGATATCTATCCATTAAATGCCAGTAATAACTCTCGTACACTAACCCAAAAAGACAAAGACATTATCAAATATACTTGGTGGGGTAGGATGGTACAAAATCATTGCAAGTTAAGAACCATGGCTCTGTGTGTTTGGCCATTTAAACAAGAACTTATTTAGGGAGAGAGAAAAATAAATTTCAAAGTGAGACCCATAGTCGATCATCCTGTCATCCACCTACTGTAACACCACTCCATAGCCACCATTTTTTGTTCAGCTCACCAGAGCCAGAAAATAATAATTTTACCATATAATTTTATGGAAGAAAATAAAAACATTAACAATATACAGCTATCAGATACAGTACCAGATACTGTTCAAAGTGTCTTAGACAATAACTCCGTTGATGACTTGGAAAGACAGAGCACATAAAAATGCCTTATCTTTTAAGGCCATAGAGATCTATTAAGAAGTGGAATCCAGGCAGATTTGAACACAGGCAGATTTTTACAGAGTTTATATATTTAACCACTCTACCATAATTGTTCTGAAGACTTCAGCACCTATAATTTGATTTTTAACAGACTGCTTTCCAGACATCTGCATCAATCTCTGCAGAAGAGCACTCCTACATCTTGCTTTGTGGTATTTCATGTTTTATCAATTAAGCCTTGGACAGGGGAGAGGATGGTATAAGAGAATTCAAATGAATTGCGATGCTTCCCTTCCAGAGCCTCTGAGTGAGGCAGTGATATAAAAAGGATGGGATTTGATTAGAAAATTGATTGGCATATTCAACTCAGATTTTCATCCTTTTACCCTCAGACTCTGTATTTCCTTGTTTCCTTCTTAAATAATATCCAGTCTCTTAGATTTAAGTTTATTTTTCTAGACTTAGAGAAAAATATAGCCATAGTTTTCTGGAAGACAAGAAACTGTTTTTAGTATCTATCCTTTATCCAATGCTGTGTTCAAACTACCTTTACCCCCATAAGTATATCTCTTGCTTACTAGATGGACTTTTTTTCTTGGGAATATGAGGAGTATAAAATTATATTTTATTTTATTATTTATTTATTTATGCATAGAAGAACTAAAGGTTAGGCCAGAGGTGCAGGGAGAAGGGAGTGAGAGGATACACCAGAGACAGAGTGGGAAACAGAACAGATGGATTTACTGAAATATACTACTAAGGGGAACAGCAGGTGAGACAGGAGAGGTCTGCCATAGCCATGCCATGTGCGTTAACTCCCTGGCTGGGAATCTAACTCAGGTCATAGTGGTGATAGGACTGCGACTTAACCTCTAGGCTGCCAGGAAGGCCCCACAACTGTATATTACAGCCTTCTGTTTAATGGGGTTTCTAAAAACAGGACCATTCTCAAATGCTGAGAATTTAATTTGTTTTACATTTAAATAAATTGTATTTTTCAAAATGATAAACTATGACTTATTCCAAGGGAACTAGCAAGTGAATACAAGAAAGTGTTTTACTTAACTCATTAATTAACAAGGAAGCCAGAAAGGTGTTATGGTCAGCTCAAAATTTTTAAGGAGGGGGTTATTTAAAGAAAATTGGACACAAAAAGTATTGGGATAATGTTGCTGAGTTATACAGAAAACCTTTTGGTATCCAGCATGCCATAAATACTTGGGCTCTCCTATTGCATCTGACAGAAAGTATTTAACCTTTTATCAGACAAAACCTACAAATCCAGTACATCTAGAACCTTTAGTCAATAACGGACAATGGGATGAACTATGTACATTCCTCCAGTCAACTCTTGGGTGGTCCTTTCGTCCATATAATATAAGAGATTATTAAACCCACGTTTTCTGCCTTGTCTCCAAAACTTAGTTAATATCGAGTCATGTTTCATGAAATTTCCAGCTGAATTCAAAACTTTGAGAAATGAGGTATGAACATTACATGATT
This sequence comes from Scalopus aquaticus, assembly GCA_004024925.1. Lineage (NCBI taxonomy): Eukaryota > Metazoa > Chordata > Mammalia > Eulipotyphla > Talpidae > Scalopus > Scalopus aquaticus. Next base: position 47,089 of record PVIJ01002703.1, on the reverse strand, counting down.
CAGGTCCAAGAAACAAAATCAAGGATCTGTTTATAAATCCTTCCGCTCCTGACTTGTAATTTGCCTCTCACAACATTTGTAAGCGTCTTTCCGTTATGTTGGTACCTTTCCTTAAACATATGCTTTGACGTCATTATTTTTCCTATTTCAACCCAAGCGCGGATATGAAATTTTAAATTAGTATTTTTTGAGACAAGAGACTCAAAAAATGACAGCGGAATTGTTCACAACATTTGATGGACTTAGACCAGAAAACGACAATTAAATATTTGGAGTATGTGAACATATGTGTGTGTGATGTATATTTTTGACTACTTAATCACCAGAGAGAAATATCAGATAAGACTTAAATTGTTGTATATAATCATCACCATATTCATTTATCTTGGGTTAGAGAGTTCTTTTTTATGTCATATTAGAAGTTAATGTCAAATGAATCTGAGGCTGCTAAAGATTTAATAGATGACCAGGTCTTGGACATTTTATCTATATTGACAGGGGTGTTCTGATGTCTACTAGTAACTAATTCTTTTGTAGTAACATTTCTATAAATGTAAATGCTGCAAAATTGGAAATATGGTTAAATGTGAATCTCTAGGCTAAAAGCAGTAAATCTGCCATAACACTTCTTTTTAAAAGGCATGATGCCACAGTGATAAATCTGTGATAAATAAAACTTGGAAACATAATTCTACATTGGGTTTCTATAGCCAGTCATAATGAACAGGTTGCTTTGAGTTGTACTCCATGTAGAAAGGCAGGCACATTATTTGCTCGGAAGCTCTACACACATGTGAAACTGTTGCTTTGAATTGATTACTCTCTTGATATCCTTCTATTCTAGAAAGTTATTGAAGTTTGTGATTTTTAGCCTGACAAGACCACTGACAACGCAAGAGATGGCAAATGCTCCTTCATTCTTGGTCTCTGGCCAGGGCAGAATGCCCTTCTACCCTCTATGTTCCTGTAGCATGAACAAGAACTAAACTTGTGCTATATTTTAAGCCACTAAGATTTGAGGCATGTAACCTAGACTTCCCTATGATAACAAAATGCTTTAATTTTTTTAAAGATTTATTTATTTATACATACAAACTGGGGTACAGGCCAGAGGCGCGGGGTGGCGAGAGGGTTCACCAGAGACAGAGTAGGGAGCAGAACAGGCCACAGGCAGATCAGAAATACACTGCTGAGGGGAGCAGTGGGCAAGGCAGGAGAGGTCTGCCGCACCATGTGGGATTCTCCCTGACTGGGCTTCGAACTCGCATTGCAAGCTGCGGACAGCTCCACAGCGCAGTGCTCAACCGCTGCACCACCAGGGAGGCCCCAAATGCTTCAATTTTTAACATGAAAATAAATAGATAACCAAGCCAAAAATAGTCAAAACAAGCAGAAGATAGCAGAATTGTGATTCTCATATCAGAATCATGCAGAGGATATATGTACACACAAATTGCTATACTCCACCCCCAGAATTTATGAGAGCAGATTTAGGGACTGGGGATCTGTATTTCCTACACATAGGCAAGTGATGTAGATGTTTCTGATATGGGAACCATACTTTAAGGACCTCTGGCCTGAAGACACTTCAGAAGAATATTAGTGATGGTGAGAATGCACTATTTTATCACACAATAAAGTTACAATGATTCAAGTAGGGAGGTTCTCTACTACAATGAAATTATAATTTAATGAAGTTGATCAGTCCAAGACCATACAGCAATATATGTATATGTTTCATTATTTGATCTAAACACAAAATTATTTTAATATTCCCAAACTGCTAACAACTTACAGTATGTTTTCTCTAAAACAATTTTCCCTTTTAATCATATCATCTAATCTCATAATTATACTTACAGTTATTAACAGAATGTCCAATTCCTTAAAAAATTCATTTGTACAAATGATTTAAAAAGTGTCCCCTTCTCCTCTACAACTTTCTCATTCCTAGTCTCAGGCAGAACTTGTGGAGGGGAAATGAGGAGAGTGGTGCCTTTTCCCAACCAGCAGCCACCAATCTGTGGCCTGGTGTCTGCTTCTCAAGAATTAGCTGGGGCTGAAATGTGGCTCTTTTTGTGAATGCCCCATGTGTTGGCAGACTTCCTGATTGTTTGAAATTGCTGGGATATGCACAAGTGCACATCAGTAGTGGCAATGATCTTGATCAGGATGGCCATTTGCAAGGCATCGTTTTTGAGGGTTGGTGAGAGCGCCACCAGAAATGTTATTTTTTTAAAGATGTATTTATTTATGCATACAAGAGCTGAGCTGTAGGCCAAAGGTGTGGGGTGGTGAGAGGATTCACCAGAGACAGAGTGGGGAGCAGAACAGGCAGATGGACTCAAGTACACTGCTGAGGGGAGCAGCGGGTGAGACAGGAGAGGTCTGCTGCCCCAGGTGGGTCAGCTCCCTGGCTGGGGATCAAATTCATGCTGAGGTGGCTGCTCATAGCTTCACAGTGCTGAAGCGTAACCCCTTGTGCCACGAGGGAGGCCTCAGGAATGGTTATTGATAGCAAATTTAATTCCAAGCTGTGCAACATGCACTGGCTGCTTACCAGGCTCCAGCAACTTCAGAGCCACACATTCATTCCACTGACATGTGCTCCTTTCTCTACATCCTTTGGCACCACACCCGCAGTGCCAGTTTTCCCTGCTCTGTGCATTCTCAGGTGATGATATTTTCTTAAGTTCCAACCGAAGAGATGATCTTGTTCTTCCATTTAATGAAAAGTTTCAAACGTTTTTGGACTCTTTAAAGTAGGAACTTATATGGGCAGTTAGTCTATGATATGGTCTTTGAACCTCTCCTGCCAGAAGCTGGGGGGCAAGGACCATATATATTTTTACTATATACTAATCACAGTTAAAATCTGTTAAGAATCTGGTGAAAGAAAGATAAATTTTAGTCATTTCAACAGAGAAAGCAAGAAATATCTTAATAAGCAAAAGACAGATCTTTGAAGACTTCTCTGTTACATTGAAGGCAATCAGCAATATTTATTTCGGTCTCAAATATAAAAATTGTAAAGCTGCCCTTCCTAAGTACTAATTGGTCCTTCAAGCCCCATGAACTTTGTAGCACAGAGAGCAGTAGTTTTAAATGCTGCATCATGCCTGCTTTGATCCAATAAATGCTAAGCTTTTCAATAATATTCTTAGCATCACAACTTAACTGTTATCAATATGGACTTGAGCGTGTGGGTATTTGTATTCTGGATCTCCATACATGCACATTATAAGCATTGATACAGATTTATAGAACTATGTAAAATTGGGAGGGTTACTACCTATATAATTTTTAGGGACATTTCACTGTGTTATAGGCCCATATACTATAGAGAGCTTATTTTTTAAAAGTTTAACATTTAGATAGGGCATAATTATAAACAATACTAAACAGCAATATAGAATTAATAAAATTCTATTACAATAATAAAAGAGACCTATATATTGGTATCTGACTTAGTGCCAAGTGAACAGTACAAATATTACAGGATTTTAGAAAAAGAGAAAAACATTCAATGTGAATCTATTTTAGCACCCAGAATTTCAATTTAAATAAAGTATAACAGAAAGACTATCACTGATTTGTGATTCAATCTAAAAAAGTGTTGGAGAAGTCATATTTTTGAAAATTATTTCCATAGTTGCAATGTCCAAATATATCTCTTATCAACACATACCACAATTTACAAACCATCCATATTTCCAACTTCCCAGGTAACTGTTTACAACCAAATTTAACATGATTTAACAGCTGCTACGTGTATGTTAACAGAGCATTATATTTCTTTATTTGCTTGTCCACGCCTTGAGAAATTACATTAATATTTGGGTTGATGTTTCAATGTTTTTTTTTTTAATGTATTTATACTGTTCTCTTTAAAAAAGAGATTGAAATTGAAGAGTTATAAAAGTCTGACAATATATTTCACCAAGAAAATATACTTGGGAAGGAAAATGACTTCAACTGTGCAGCAGCTAGTCAATAATACCCAGATTTCTACACAGATAATAGGATAGCGCCACTTTCAGTCAGTAAGAGTACTTCAAATCCTGGGGGATCCAAGCACTGATTTACAGAAGTAATGATCTCAAATAGCTGGTTCATTAGCATACTTGCAGGCAATTTACTTAGCTCTTTGAAATAAGTAATAAGATCTTGAGAACAGACATATACAAATTAAAGACATACTCCAGGCAAAGTAATTTAGATTACTTTTGAGGATACATTATGAAACAAGTTGTGTGATTGCTCTGGAGACAATATCTAATACCATGTCAAGGGTCCCTGTGTTCTGTCCCTTTTGCTGTGCTTACAATAAGTAGATTCCAAAAGACAAGGTAGTCTTTGAAAAGGTAACATAAAGGACAGATTTTTTTTAAAAGAGTTTAAAAAGAACTGGAATATTGAGAAAAACGTGTGTATTGGGATGGAGGCGAGCAATGATGAGATGTTTAGGCAGAAAATCAAAAAGGGTTGTTATTAAAAAGAGCATTAAACATACTTTATCAGTGGATAACAGTATTTAGAATTTATCTCATTGGACTAGTAACTGACTAAGACGTCAATATTGTAGCAATCTCTTTGTATTTAATTGATAAACTAGTGGCTGTTTATGGGTATTTTGGTTTTGGTATTAGTCATAGTAGACTAAGGTTGGCAGCAGTAATAAAGTCACTGAAAACTCAGTGGCTTCACACAAGTTTCCAAAGACTGGCATTGGCAGGGTGTGCTCAGGAAGTCAGGATTTTTCCATCAGCTGTGAAGAGGGACGAGAGGGAATCCCCTCTTGTTCTTAACTGACTGGGGTCACAAATAACAGATTGCCATCTGCTCAGTGCTATGCCAAGGACACAATTATATGGTCCAAATCTAACCATTAAAGATATTGAGAGTGGTGGGACTTCCAAACTTTCAACAGTGAGATATCAAGTTAGATTTATGAGTTTTGCTGGACCTGTTCTAGTTTATTTTAGTCACATTATATAGCAACACACTTAATCCTGCTCTGTCTCAATATTTTAAAGTGTGTGTGTGTGTGTGTGTGTATGTGTGTGTGTGTGTAGAAAATTATGAATACTAATAAGAAATTGCAAAATATGATTTTATGACCTGATTCCTATGCCTATTACCCAAGTAAGTTTTAGAATTTGTTACACATGTAGATGTTTAATGTTAAAAAATAAATATCATTAGGCTACTTAAACAATCATTCTGTTTTTGTCAATCAAGTTCCCTGATTATCCTTGGAATAAAAAAAATACATGAAATAATTATTGGAACATATTCTATAGCTAGAAAATGAAAAAAGATCTATATTCAGAAATGGTATCCTCATACTAATTTCAAACATAAAATCATACCATAGATCTATTTTATTCATTCATTTTCTAGCAAATGTTTGTTGGGTAAATACTACATGTCAGGCTCTAGTTTCTTGACAAGTTTAAGAACATTTGACAGGTTCATAGGTAATTTGAAATAAGTACTGTAGAAGTTCCCCAGTCAGTCAATGTTTAACTTAGAGATTGAAAAGTTTGACAAATATTATGTATTTATGGTATCTATCCCTCCTACTGGAACTGCATGCCAAATTAAAAACTGGTAGAAATTGAAATTGAGGAGAAAATGAACTCCAATATGTGTTTTTCATCTCCAGTGCTGATAGTCAGCAGACAACTTGGGGCTCTGGGACTGTATCTGATTTCACCTATAAGGGGAAAGTGTGCAGAATCATAAGATCTTACAGTTAGAAGGAACCAAGATGCCATCTAATTCAAAATTCTAACAAAGACAAACCACTTGGTACATTATTCTTGTTTTCACTACTTGCCAATTCAGGCTGTTTTGTGGTTTGTCCAAGTTGGAAAATTATCTTTTCATTTGCTTTCAATAAAATCTATAATTCTTATTATCCTGATATTCTTTTGAATAATCTTTTTAGTCAAGATTTTTCATAGAATTGGTGTGTCTATAGACGAAGAAGAAAGGATTTCAAATAAGTTTCCCAACAAGACAGGGATATTTGCCATTATTGAACTTCTTTATTCTAGATTTCTCTTATTTATTTCATAATTCTGCTACTATTTCAAATTTATTCTATTCATCATACTTTGGTGAATTTTATTTTAATTTTTTTATCCTTATTTTTTTTATTTGTTCATTCTCCCCAAATTATGTATGTTGAAGTAAAGTAGGCTTACATTGTTATATTTGCTCTGGGGTTATGAGTTCAAACCTTTACAAATGTAGACTTTCACAACCTGCCCACCATCAGTGCCCCGACATCCTCTATCTAGGCTATCTAGGTGAGTTTTAAAGTAGAAATAGACATATTATCTTGGTTTTGTTCAAACTATAATAAAACATTAAGAACAAAAATACTCTATTGTTTACATAATATGCCCTGATCAAAGACTATACAATTTACTGCTGAAAAATTAAATACTTCTAGGCCTCCCTGGTGATGCAAGAGGTTAAATCTCAACCTATGAAGCTATTAGCAGCCACTGCAGCATGAGTTCAATCCCCGGCCAGGGAGCTTCCCACGTGATGCAGCAGATCTCTCCTGCCTTGCCCGCTGCTCCCCTCCGCAGTGTATTTCTGTTAACCTGTCTGTTCTGCTCTCCACTCTATCTCTGGTGAATCTTCTCACCCCCCACACACCTCTGGCCTGCACCCCAACTCTCGTATGCATAAATAAATAAATCTTAAAAAAAAGAAAAATTAAATACTTCTTAGGAATATCTTCCAGAATGCTATGTTCGAAGTTACTGGAAGTCCATGCCCACAATAAAAGTTCCTATTTCCCTTTCATTTTGGTGAATCCTTCACTAGATAGCCTTTCATTAAACATACAATATGTTCTTTTTCTTTTAAGATTTTATTTTATTTATACATACAAGCTGGGGTACAGGCCAGAGGCGTGGGGCGGCGAGAGGGTTCACCAGAGACAGAGTGGGGAGCAGAACAGGCAGATCAGAAGTACACTGCTGAGGGGAGCAGCGGGTGAGGCAGGAGAGGTCTGCCGCACCATGTGAGATTCTCCCTGGCCGGGCGTTGAACTCGCGTCGCCGCTGTCGACAGCTCCACAGTGCAGCGCTTAACCGCTGCGCCACCAGGGAGGCCCAAACATACAATATGTTCTGAACTGTACTCTTTGGGAAGCTAAATCTACAAGTTCTCATTAACTGTCATTTCAATTAAGTATATTCTATAATCCAATAACATCAGGAAATGCTGATTTAAAACAGCTTCTTTTCCATAAGAATATTCAAAACTTTTAATATATTAATGACCACTGAGTATATCTGAAAGGATGGATAGGATATACAGCCTTCTCTTAGGATTACTTGACTTTGGAACCCTTCCGTAAGAAACACAACATAGGAATAATGTGAAACCAGTTTGGTAAATGATTTTTTCCTAAATAATAGATATCCTTAAAAATATGAAATGCTACCTAAAAATGAATTAGCTCCCCTGATTATCTGAAGAAATATTTTAATATTCTATATGACTAAAATAGAAAATTAAGCCATGTAGTTTCTTCTTATAAATACATTTAGAATTCAGAACCATAAAATGCCAACAAATTTCTTTTTCCCTCAAGCATTCTGCTAAAATAAAGTGGGTCTTTTTTGTATGTATTTTTTTCCCCATAAAATCAGTTGGATCACACTAGAAGGTATCCTGCATCTGTTTATGTTGTTTGGTTTCCTGTCAAAGTGTTTCCCTAAAATTCATATGCTTAAATCTTAGCTTCCAGTGTGATGGTGTTCTGAGATCAGCCCAATAAAGAGGCAATTGTGGTTAAATTAGATGAAATGATGGGGCCTGGATGTAATAGAATGAATGTCTTTATAAGAGGAGATGCTAAAGAGCTAATTCTGTCTCTCTCTCCTACTGTGTGAAGACACTGAGAAAGTGACCATTTGCAAACCAGGAAGACAACAAACCCTGATCTAACTTTGATCTTGAACTTACTAGCTGCCAAAACTCTGAGAAAATAAATTTGTGTTGTTTAAACCATTCAACCTATGATATTTTGTTTTTGGCAGAGTGATACAACTAATACATTGCCTGATTAAGTCCCACTTCTATCATCTTTCATCATATTTTTTTCCATTATCTAAAAATCAAATGAATGTCTCCCTAAAAGTCACAGTCAAGCTCAAGAATTTAGATAATATGAATATTTTTGATCTCAGAGAACAGTAATCATGTAGTTCTTCCAACACGTCCAGTAGGTAGCTTTCTTAACCCACACAAAATCTGAGCTCATGTCTGACCCCATTTGTGAGCATTTTTATTATGTCACTTTGAAAAACAACCAGTAATGAGTGCAGAAAGTCTAAAATCCATTCTAACATTCTAATCAATAGCCTGGAGCTTAAGGGAATGATTTAAGGTGAGCCAGGTCCATGTTTGGTCCTCTCATCCTTCCCACCATGATTTTATTTCCTGTCTGAGAGGAAACTGTTCTAAAAACACAGATAAATGAATAGCAATGCCTGAGACCTATGACTGATCAGGAACTTATCAACTCAGTTCATAAAGTCTGCCTACATTTATGCGTGCTTTTTGGTGATTTAGTGTGATTTTTTTAATGCTTACACAGTGGAAAGAATGTTTCTAATCTTCTCCAAGGGAAGAGGAATGTCATACATTGAGATTCAATTTTCGATTCATGATACCACATTCTTATCATTTTAATTATTCTCTCTTATTTAATACAGATGGATTTGACATTTGTTTTATTATTAGAGAGATTAAATATATTGGATTCTTGATTTTTTGAAAAAGCCTGCATACTCCTACGAAGAGTACATTATGTCATTTATAAGTATAGAAATAGCCTTTTGCAAGGGGACATGGCCTCTTTATCTTGATGGCTAAAGGGATAGCATTCTCTAAATCAACATTTCCCAGGTGAATTATACAGAACATCAGTTCTGTGGGATTTTGTTAGATATTAAGTTAAGGAAAGGCATTGTGTTGTTGCACACTCTTAGAAAACTCAGGTTAAACAAAGTCAAGTGGATTTTTTTGACTATTTCACATATCCACATATAAATGTTAAAGTGCCTTGTGAATTTCCAAAGTGAGCATGTCATATGCAACATTTTCTGAATTTAACTTGAAAATAGAAAACGCTTTTCTTCCTGTAGCTGTTGCTGATATTTATTTTTTGCTTCTTTGCTTTCACAGAAAGTACCTTCATTAGTGGTTACATGGCACATTGCAGACAATGCTCTTTACATCAAGGCACCAGGCTCTCGTGTTCCATTGTTCCATGTTTCTGTTTATTTTGAATCAATTCTGATGTTAAAGAGTCATTTAACATTAAATACTAAGTAAATATCAATTACAAACTTTGAGTTCCCATGCAAAATCATCAACCTGCAAGAATATAAATATCTATGCTTTATAGCAATAGTTCTCAAAATGAGTTACACAGACTAACTCATTTGCATCGGCATCATCTGTGGACTAATTAGATAAACATTCTCAGAATCCAATTCAAATAAACTGCATAAGATTTCTTGGGGGGCAGGGTCACAAATCTGTTTATAAAAGGCCTTCAGGGGGCCTCCCTGGTGGCTCAGCAGGTTAAGCTCAGCGCTATGGAGCTGTCGGTGGCTGCCATGTAAGTTTGATGCCTTTCTGGGGAGATTTCCACATGGCCATGGCGTGGCAGGCCTCTCCTGCCTTGCCTGCTGCTCCCCTCAGCAGTGTATTTCGGTGGATCTGCCTGTTCTGCTCTCTACTCTGTCTCTGGTGAACCCACTCGCCGCCCCACGCCTCTGGCCTGCACCAGGTAATTTTCTGGCCTTCAGGTAATTATCATATATGATAATAATTGAGAACCAATTACCTAGGCAAGTTATTCTACAAGGGCTTTGGATTTCTCAGTTTATAATCAAATACATTGCATGGCTGTCCTGGTCACTGAGTACAATGAATCTGCTCCTTTTTGCTTCTTTACATGGCTTAGCTATCTGTATGCTTTAATAACTTCACCCAGTGAGTGACCTTCCTTTCAATTCTTTATTAAAGAGGAACACAAGCTACTAATTGCATAACTTACAATATTCTGACTGCTATACTAATAGATGTCTCTTTGAAAGTGTGACACCAATATTAAATTCCAGGTGTGTTTTGACCAGTAAAGCTTTGATTTGAGCATTTCTTATTTTGGACATTTCTATGATTTTTTTTTCTTTTGATGGTTTTGTTACAGTATTGATTGATGTTAACCCACATTCTCAAGTTGAATTCACATGTATTGTTTGCTCATAAAATGCAAAGGTGTCGCTCCTCTTTCTCAGATTCATGATATGGTGTAATTTATAGTAGAAGTCTGCCATATTTGCACTCAAACTATTGATAAAAGTATGACATGGAGACCAATGACAGTTGACAGGAGCATCCGCCTACAGTCTTTCTTCCCCTCGGCTACTTCATTATTGAGTGAATTTTATGCAAGATTAAATTTTGTCTACTTTGGATTTTAAAAAGTACTTGAGCTTTGACATGTATAAGTGACGACTTATTATTTATATCCTGAGCCTTAGAAGGTCATATATGAAATATTGTGAATGGTGCCATAGTTGGTTGAAAATTTTAACCACAATTACATTTATACATACAACAATCAAGCTTCAGCTTTTAGATACTTCCTTATTGCATGATACAATAAGTAAAAACAAACTCAGCATTACTATGAATATCTATTTTAAAATGTTCATTAAAATGTTTGAATAACTGTTTCCATCTATGTTGCACTCACAATTCCCTTTAGGCATGGTTTTACTGTCCTTGCTCAAGAAATACTCCAATACTCCTCAGACTATGTATCCTTCAGAAGTTCAATAAAAATTATAGTATAAATCCAAATTGGTAATTAAGATTGTCTAGAATTAAAGTACTACATTGAGAGTTCTCTTTAATATTTCAACATAAAAATAAAGAAAATAAAAATAATTTCTGAATTTTAGAACGCAGCAAAAAAATATTTATATTAGACCCAGAGTAAACATAATTAAGTTCAACATGCCTTAGAGGTGCGATTTCTTTCTTTTTTTGAACACTAGGAGGAACTATGTAGGCCATCTGACTCATTGAATAGTGGCTTTCGAGAGGGTCACCCTTCAAAATTGTGAACACTTTCACGTTCAGAGAGAAGGGAGAGTGGGGCAATTATTTTGCATAACAAAGTGCTTGAATGAAGCAAAACTGGTGATGAGAATGACCTTTATAGACAAGTTCACTCCATGTCATTAGGGAACCCAGACTATAATTAGCCTGATTTGTGACTAACAGAAAGCCCACATTCTCCTTGGTTAAATCAGGCATTCAGCATAGATATGATTGACTTTGGGTTTAGAATATCAATAATCCAGTATATGGTTCTTAAGTCGTATGTTGAAATATCACTACTATTTTTTTAGATCCCGTTTTCTCTGAAAATCTAACTTGACACTTTACAAATATCAATCCTGAATTTTTCAATCAAGAACTTTTCCAAGTCAATTCATCTAAAGTTGGTTTTGGGGTTTTTGTTTGCTCTCTTATTATTTTTTGTTTGTTTAGCTGTCAATAGATTTCCAAAGCTCAGTGTACATTTGTCTGCATATGCAAATTATATTTTTTAATACCTTGAAAGATCATATGTTTAGAGGGCATAGCATTTTTGTAATGCTACCTCTCTTCATAGTTCACTTATTTATTTCATGTCAGAATTGAGGTAAATTCTGGTAGTTCTAAATAACATGAAGCATAGTATGAATTTCAGAAGTGTTTGCTTATAAGAAAAAGAAATATAAAGAATGACTCATAGACAAATTCGATCACTACGTATGATCACTAATCAATCATTATATCACTTTGAGAAGGGGCAGGTGACAGGTGGGTATACAGGTGACTTTGGATTGGTGTAGGGGGTGGGAAGGGTTAAGAAAATTCTTAATCTGGGAAGACACTCCAAAATGTTCTGCTACAGCTCCACTGGATAATTATTAAAAGAAAACTCGAGATGCCAAAGAATTATCTTTAACTTTTAAACTCATCAATTCACTCTACTTGAATGATTAGAAAACAGAACATAATCCAAATTATACATGTTAACAGGAAGTTACAGAATATGACTGTAATAACCCTGCATTCCAATGCAGAAAAGGCTTTCAATTTTCTTTAATATGACATATTATTATCAACTAAGATAGAATTTAACTTCAAGTTCAATTTAAAATGGTAGTAAAACAATGACTGAGGGAATAAAGAATATTCACAGTACTCTATGCTAGTTTACTTTGATGAGAAAGTATTCACAAGACTCTTATTATTTTAGTAGAATATTGAATTAAGTGAATAGAAGCTATCAATTTAATTTTTTCAGCAAATCGCTATATATTGGCACTTTCCAGAATGCAAAACCTGACATAATAAAGGATGACATAAACTTTATGATTTCATTTTGTTTTTAAAATAGAACTAGGGAAACAGGCCAGTGAATAGATTCAGAATAATGTACATAGGGAATCAGAGAAATCCTGAGATATTGCACCATAACACTAAGGGAGTCAAGTGAAAATGCTTCAATTGAGGTGTACATAGGTATCTCCTTTGCTAAAATATGGGTGATCGGGTTGCTTTTTTTTTTTTTTTTTTTTTTACATAACAACCAATTTCCGACCAATTATTTCTCTCTTAAAAGACTGTACACCTCTGTCTTCTACTTAGTTTTTTCTTACAGTGTTATATAACTTTAAGTTGGGTGAAAATATTTGTGAATCAATTTAATGCATAAGTCCTACCTTGTACTTGTTTCCTACATTTTGCAGGGCTTCATAACTAAAGGTAGAACATGCAGAAGGCACTTGGGAGATACCAATGGATTCTTACTGAATTGCCCTGATGTAGGCTAGAAGAATATCACAATATGGAGATAAAGCATTCAACATTACATGGACTGTGGTGTACCAACCACAAAATAATATATTTATTTTTCCAACATTTTCTCTTTTATTGATAAAAACTACACAAAAGCTGATTGATAATTAATTTAAAAAGCAATGTTACATATTATCTTATGTTTAGAAATTTATTGGCTTGGCAGTTTCATTCAACTATCACATGGCCATTCCTAGTCCACTTGACAGTATTTCTGCTGGTCTTCTCAACTGGAGGTCTTCATATGTCCCTTTTCAGACTTCATTCACATTGAAAGCTCACGGTGAAAGACTGCCATTAAGAAAAAAATCGAAACTTCTCATATTATATATATCATGTGTCTTAAAGGATCCTTCTCCCAGATTTTGTTGTAATTTACAGTGAGAAGTTTTGCCAACTTTTGTTGTCATCCTCGTTTCTTTGTGGTCTGTGGTAAAGCAGATTTTCTTTTGGTACAACATAAACATTAATGCCCATGTTTAGATATGAAAACATAATTATTCAACCAGGAAAAAAATAAAACAAACCAAACAAGAACAAACAGTATTTTTAAAGGAAAAATGAAGTGAAGCAATTGAAATAAGGTCTGTGAGAGTTACACACATCTAACAAGGAAAACTATGTTTCCCCAACTTTCCCAACCCACCCCTGTACCTCCCTCCCCCCTGTGGTTCTCCAGCCCAGGAACCATGCAGTGTAGAAAAAGCAAATATACAAACAAACCTATATTTAGCTAGGGTGAAATCTATTTTTTTATAAGAACTTGACACTTTTACTATATACATCCAGGAGCATTTTAGGGTTTTTTTTGTTTGTTTGTTTGTTTGATGTCTTAAAGCAAAGATAGTTCTGTAGTTCTCCTGGTTTTGCTGCAGGTGCATCTACTGTCCTCTTGAAGCAGTTTTGCTTTTCCTTTCCTCAATGTCATCAATGTTTTAACAGGAAGATGAGTTGGCTCGATTTCACTATTTTGGAAACCGATTCTCCTTTAAGATGAAGGCCCTCCCTCCCCCCGTGGAGTTCCCCAATGAGGAGTTGGCTTTGCAGGTTAGTTTGTTATTCTCTCAAGGTAAATGGCTGGTGCTGCCGACCTGGCAATGGTGGCGATGAAGCTGTGGTCATGCCCCAGCTCCAAGTTGGGAATTTCTTCCTGCTCCAGAGACACTGCTTCGTAGCCCTTGTTGACATGGAGTGGCTGGTGAGCCTGGCAGTACCCCATCACTGGCTGGTCATAGCTGTAATATGGCAAGGGCTTCACATGGTGTGAGATCTGAATGTGAGAAAGAAAAAGACTGATTATGAAAATGCTTTGGCAGGATAAGATAAAACATTCATAGGAACTGAAGGTTATTCTCCTCTTTTAGGTTCTTTTAAACAATCAACTGCTGATGCAACTATTAATGATCATTAAAATAATAACTGTTACTATTTAACTTGAAATTGTTTTGTACATATACATTACACACACAAACATACATATGCACAAAAACACACATAAAATCATACATAATGATATTTCAATGCTTCTCCTTTCTGTCTATCTACCAATCATCTGTCACCATAACAGAAACAAGCTAAATTCTCATTAACTGGGAATTTTAAAATAAATTATGCACATTTGTACATTTTAATGCAGATAATACAAAGATTGGTAACATCAATCTGTTTTAATATGTCCAGATATATAAAGTTAAAAGAATATGTTATGATCCATTCTGTGTAAACACGAGTGTAACAACCATATGTGTGTATACATATGTGTACATATAATGAGAGTGTTTTACTTTTAGATGAGATCAGGTGGTATTATCATAAAATAGCTTTTACTTTTAAACATATCTTTATATATATTAAAATATTTACTAAGTACATAAAACTTTTATTTAGAATTTTTTAAAAAGATTAAAATAAAAATAAAAATTTTAAAAATAGTCACAAATTCCAATAGGTTATTCCTTACTCCCTATAACTTTTGAACAAAAGAACTTTAGAATAATAAAAGTGGGCACATAGTTGTGTTCATGATATATTACTTATTTCAAGCTAAAAAGTCTAATATGCATGTAATGCTAGAATAATAGACCTGAATAATGATCTACAGAAATTTCTGTCATAAGAAAAACTGAGCATATTTAAAGAA
Source organism: Scalopus aquaticus (assembly GCA_004024925.1). Lineage (NCBI taxonomy): Eukaryota > Metazoa > Chordata > Mammalia > Eulipotyphla > Talpidae > Scalopus > Scalopus aquaticus. Next base: position 31,986 of record PVIJ01002703.1, on the reverse strand, counting down.
TAGTGGTTTTGATTCTGTGTACAGCTTTTTACTAAAACACAAATTTATGACAAAGAAAAATGAGTCTCAAACTTAGAAAAAGGAAAATGATGATCTCTTAATTCTTGTTATCATGCTACAGTATTTCTTATAACACCCTGGATCCAATCTGACAGTTTTGATTAACAATTCACAGATGATAAAATTGCAAACACTGTACTGTCCTGTCCTGGTGAGAGGTGAGAAGTTATAGCGGTTTAAACTATTGTTTCTCAGATTCAGCACCTTTGTAGTTGGCTTTGTGATCCAGAGTAGGACTTTGCAAACTACATTTGTTTGACCTGTGCTCCTTGTTACACTTTGCTAATAGGGACCACTGGAAGGAATCAGCAAGGTCAGAGAGATTGTTTCCATAGTAGACTTCCTCCATGTTTCTTGCCACTGCAGGAAGTTGACACTTCTCCATTTTGTTTATAAGCATCTCTTCCCATAAGAGCAACTGGTTCTAGTTAAGGTCTTTCTAACATTAGCAGCATGCCAGCATTTGATCTCATAATGAATTCCGCACAGATACCAGAACCAGGTAAGTCTAAGGTATATCATCATAAGCTCCTCCTCCAAAGGTTTACTTTTAATGATTCTAACATCTTTCTCTGGTTCTCTTAGTCCTATAAGTGATAGGGGTAATAGTAGTTCGTTCCCAAAGTTGCTGTATGTCATACTGTGGCATTAGCTTCTAACTTTGTATGAACTAATAACTCTATATTTAACTAGCACTTCTTTATGTAAAATCTTTGTTTAATTAACTGATAGGTGTCTGTCTTCTGGCTGGATTATGTCTCTGTAAATTAACATGCAGAAATTGATAAGTTATTAACATACTGTAATTTGGTAGAGAAAGTAATCCCTAAATAGTCTTATGTAAAAAGTTCAACAGTCTTCTATCTAAGTTAACAACCTTGTTTTCACAATTCATTTCTCCTCTTACTATATAAATCCTTCAAATGCTCTTCAAATTAGTTCTTGTGTATTCTTTCTAGCTTTCTTACTAATGTGTTAAATGAAATTTTGACACAAATGCAATATCTATAGGAGAAGTATGTTTTTAACACCTCTTTGTTTATTTAGATAAGAGTCAACTCAGATGTCTTAAATTATGGATTAAAGCAATGTTTTCTGTGGCTGATCACAACTCATTAGTAGTTAATAACATAGATTTAGTGAATCCATATAAACCATTTTAAAATTGAATTAATGAGAATAGAAAGTATCAGACTGTATCATATGATTATGGCTAATTAGTTTCATAAAAGTTTTGTTTCAGATTTATGTATACACATAGGTGTATGTCTACTGTGTCACAATGCAATTTTTTAACTGGTAATCATAGTAAAAGATAGTTTGAAAAATATTCATACAAAACACATTTGGACTATATTACAGTTTTAACGGGATCAGTAGCCTGGATAATATCTCATCCTGCTTTTACTATTCTCTTTTATCTTAACTCATATAATTCACTATTTTCTCAATAAATGAGAAAATTAAACCAACATATGTTGCTGTTTTGGATTGTGGTATATTGATCTCTAATTGAAATCGAACATTATTTCAACAAGTCTTCTAATAAATGGTGAGGGAGAGATTATGTCTCATCAAACAAAATGTTGATATAACCTTGAATACATAATGTTGTTCTAAAAAAATAAAAATACACATATTTGGTCCAAGTTGTGATTGATACAGGAATGTTTTAAATTTTAGACATTAATTTTCCAAGCTTTCAGTGAGAACAAAAAATAAATGATAACATGACTTAATTAGTAGATATTAAATATGAAGTAAGGTCTATCCCAAATCTAGTGTCTTTTTGTTACTCCCATAAGCCTCTCCCTGTAATTTAGTACAGGTCTAGACATGAAATGTTTGTCAGCAAGTTCTATTTTAGGAAACCTCAGAGGATTTTGCAGCATGTCGGATAGGTAGAGATATCTGTGATTGGTGTCATGGGTCACTGAAACTCTGAAAAAGCATAGAAAAGAAACTGCTTTGTTCTGACATTTCAGCAGGAAAAATTTATGAAGAGACCTTCCTGAGAGTTACATAGTTCCTGCTTAACTTTTTTGTTGTTAGTAATGGATAGAATAGTAAAACTTTAAAACATAAAAAAATCATCAAATTATTTCCTAGAGACAACATTCCCTGGGAGTAGAATGTTTGTTGCACATATTCATTTAAAATAATTTCTCAGGGCCTCCGTGGTGGTGAAAGGTGTTAAATCTCAGCACTATGAAGTAGTCCACAGCCACTGCAGCATGAGTTCGATCCTGGATCAGGAAGCTTCTCACATGGTGCAGCAGACCTCTCCTGTCTCACCCACTGCTCCTCTCAGCAGTGTATTTCAGTAGATCTGCCTGCTGCTTCCCACTCTGTCTCTGGTGAATTCTCTCAGCACCCCACACCTCTGGCCTGTACCCCAGCTCTTGTAAGCATAAATAAATAAATCTTAAAAATATAAAAGAATTTCTCATTCCCTCCAAATTAACAAATCTAAAATAAATAATAATAAATATTAATCATGGCTTATAATTTTGTCCAATTTCTGATAATACCATGGAGTATCTTTCTCTTCATTGCAACAAGTAGATACTTGAATCTACAAACACATATGTTTCAAATGAAAACCAAGTTAACCTACAGATGAAAACCTTGTGGACAATGCTGAATTTTCAATGTAAAATAAGGTCCTTAATGTTGAATTTTCATGAAAAAGAATCATTTCACGACACCATGGCACTGGTCTTCAAATTGGTTTAAATGTTAAGGAACCTTCATTAACTACAGAACTGTAGTCTTATATATTGCATCATGTCTAAACTCAAACATTTGTTTTGCTATTACAGTAAGACCAGTTTTTTACTTCAACAAATGGCTCCTGCCATTTTCTCCAGGCAAGCTTAGAACCTTAGCAGAGTAAAAATCATTGTAAAGTTTCCCCCTGCACAACAGCCCAATAGCAAGCATTCAAAAACCAAGTGAATTGGCAAAGCTCTGAAAGGATATCTGAGATGTTTGCTCATTTACTTTTAAAGTCTACTCTGTAGGGCACTATGTAATCAACTGACTTGGTGTTTTCTGAGGAGCTAAGAGACTGAGGTCTTGTACTTTACAGTAATAATGTACAGTACATTAACCACCTGGGTCCCTGTGTGTATCATTGTTTCCTTTCAGCAGTCAAAACAAAGTATCCTTAAGTTCCCCTTGATGTGGATTTGGTATTTTTGTAAATGTGTTCTTAGAGCTTTTCAAAATGGTCCCTGTGTTCTACGGGCTCTCTGATGGACTTCAGTCTGCAGCACAGCACAACAGAACTACTTAAAGATGGCCTCGTTCACATGCTTGACTGCTGGTTGACTGCGTTGGAAGCTGCACTTTATTTACAGATAATGAGTGTGATGTGTGGAATGAAGGCATTTCCTTGGGGAAATACATTATGCTATACTGAAATTCTGTCATTTGTTTCTCTCAAGAATATGAACACTTTAACTAAATTGGATTTAAACTTTTATAGAGGCATATTCTATCGAGGAGCCTTTCATAACTAAACCAGAAGGAGGCTACAAAGGGGAGGAACCATTATTATCACTAATTATAAGTCACTTTAATCCTCCAGAGATTCCTGTGAATCCTCTGAAAATGGTGATAATAATGACACCTCATTTACCTCCATAAATTTCAAATAACTTTGAAAACGTTCCCTGGTTCTCAAGAAAGAAGGCATGCACAGAAAAGACATTTTCCCACTGTAATTTTACTCAATGCTGACAGTGTCTTTCCTGGAAACTTGCTTTGCCTTTTGTTTCATAGTTTCTACTCAGAGAGATGCAATGACATGAAGGGTCATAGGGTGGCTCATTAACCAAGGCTTTTTGTCCTACATCGTGCACTCAGAAACTTAGAAACTATAGTGCATGTTCTGGTTTTCTAAAAACATCATTTATCCTTTGCCCAGGATATATTGTTCTCCCAACATGCTAGAGGTAGTATAAAGGACACCCTCCTCTCACAGTGGTTTACTGTGTTTGTGGTTCAAAGAGGAAAGTCAGGGAAAAACAATGTTTTTGATTCTTGGGAGGAAGGGCAGAATGATAGAGGGATATGTGGAGTTTCAGAAGTTTCCAAATTGATTCAGATCTATGAATTTTATATCCATAAGAATTATATTTAAAATGAGAACTGAATTATCTGTATTGTAAATGTGACAGTAATATGAAAAGGACTCAATATCTGTGATCATGATGACTTTTGAGGTGCAGTATTGTTATGAGCATGAAATTCCAATATTTTTACCTTTTTTCTCAAAGGTGTTAGCAATAGTTAGAAATACATTAATAGCTTGATCATTCTAAAATTACCATGGACTATCATTAGTCTTATATATTAACTTTTCATGAACATTGTTCATATTTCAGTATGAGTTCTTTCAATTGAAGTCATAAAAAGTTGATTTTCAATTTCCTAAATCACATTTTGTCTCTAATTTTCCTTTCATTAAAGGATAGTGCCTGACTACTCACACTATTTAAAAGTCCCATCGTATAAATCTGAATGAGGAATTTAATACAGTTGAACTGCTTAATAAAGATGGACACTGGTTCATTGGAAATAAAATTGATTAAACATGAAGGGGAATAGCTAAGTGAATATATAACTTATCCTTTATTCTACTCACTATATTAATACATGACAAGAATAGACAGAGAATAAGCAAATGTAAATAAGTTTATGCAGTGTTTTTTTTTTCCTGGAATTTTGAGTAACATGACAAAACCTTGTTTAATTTATCAGATAAAAGGGAAGCTTAATTGATTCATAGGCACAAGAAGGGATTTAATAACTAAATTCAGGGAAGCTCAAGGATACCAGAAGTTTTCAAAAACAACAGAAACCAGGAACCCAAAAGTCTTCAAGATCCTCTCAGTCAATATTGCCTGAAAATTTCTGCAAGTTATCTTGAAATAGATTTCTAAATATGTCCCCCACCTAATTGGACTCATGCCTGTGACAGCTCCCAAGTTTTACATGTTCTAGTCATATATTCTGCACATTTTATCTAGCACCTTTTATCAAAAAGTGTTTCTCCTTGCCTTAAATACTGGCTGGTCTTGTGACTATTTTTTTGCCAAGAAAACACAGCATCAGTGACATTGTTTGGGTTCCAAGGCTCTTAGGATCCTGGCTAGGTGAGCCACCACCAAGTGAAGAAGCCCAGACAAGATCATGGGAGTTATGACATTCTTGGGGAGTGACTGTAGATCAGTGAACCCCACTCGGTGCTACAGGAGTTCATCAAGGGCACATGAACCCAGGGAACAAAACCCAACTGGCCCCTGGGAATTAGAATTGCTCACTAAGCCCAATCCCATTGCTAAACAAAACAGATTCAAGGGCACAGTTTCTGTCTTAAGCCCACAAGTTTTGGTGAGGCTCATATAATTAAACCAACATAGAAGCTTCTACTACCCTAAAAAGACAGTCTTATATGGTCTCAGGTACCACTTTCAAAAGCATAGGAAAAACTTTAATTACTCCATAATAGTTTATTCATCTAGTTCACATCATATATTTCATAGTTCATATCCTGAACAATATTTACTATACTTACTGGATTCAGACACTGAGATATAGGATAAATTGAAACAACTTTGGGTCAATCAGCTCAGATCTTGGGGATAAAGTTTTGGAAGGATAAGATAGTTGTCGGAAAATCAAGTTGTTCTGGTGACCAAAAACCCTACCAAAAAGCAAACCACAAAACCCTATAGAAACAAAAGACCCAGCTATTCCTTATCAGTACAAGTAAAGCACACCCATTCTAAAATATTGTTATTATTTTTGCTAAATAATTTTATGCCACTTCACCTCATTTCAAAAAGCATGTTGGGTGTTGGACTGAGCTATAAAATTGACTATCCTATAATCCACTTCTCAACTGGGAGAATTAAATTAACAATGACCTTTATGTAAATTTTGCATTCTTGGGTTTTGATTTTGTGAAGGAGTTTATAGTATAAAAAGGAGACACAAGCTAAGGAATGAATCTAAATCAATTTATCAAATTATATTATTTAATCCCATTCTACAAAGGAGCATTCTTATTTTCTTAGTGCAAATTTATTTCTTAATTAGGAAACACCAGTTATTTAAGTATTAGTTCTTATTAAAGTAAAATATTCAATTCAACTTTACATGAAATTATTTATAAACATGTTATAAAATCTATGTTAAAACACAATTTTGATAAAGTACTTTGAACTCAAAAGTTATTGCTGTTTTTCTGTATCAAAATGGAAACCTGAGCCTTGACTGCTAATGTTCCATTTTGCTATTCAATGAAACAAAGTGATTGTTTTTATATAGAGATGTTTGTTTTCTTATTTTGCCACCATCATATCAAAAACTCTTAGAAAGTCCTGCAAGATAGCATAGAGAGGAGAATGGATTAAAATAAAAATTTAATAGCATATAATTCAATGCAATAAGAGAAAAAGCTGGTTTGGTCTAGGAATCGTTCTTTTGCAGAACTGTGAAACCCTCACCTGCATAGGGTGGCCACGACCAGTGAGGGAGGAAGAAAAGACCAGCTTTGAGAAATTCTCTGGGCCTGAGTAAAATCAGGGAGAGGGCTGGAGGTGTTGGAGGAGAATAAGCTTCATTCCCAGGAATCACATTGTGGAATGCTAAATGAAGCCCGGTTTGACTGAGCCAGAAAACGCGTGTTCTATTTAAGTAAATGGTGAGTTCTTCAAGTGACAAAAATGAAAGAAAACTTCTCTGGCTGTCGTTTTATCTTTTGTTGCTCACATCTCTTCAACAGTAGCTACTTGACTCATTTCTAACACTCTCCCATCAACTGGCTCACCAAATGTTGATGTTATAGTAACTAGACTATTAGGATCATTTGATCCTTCATGTCTGACAGAAGGTGCCTGGTTGCACAGGTTTTTCTTGTCCTAATTTATAGGTGGGAATGTGTACTATTTGTGCACTCATGTTTGTCCACATTTTCACTTTTTAGTCAGCTGTGGGATTACAGAACAGAACATCCACTTACATCTTTATTGCTCTCCTATCAGGATGTGTTGCCTATGAGGTGTCCAGAGAGTTGATTAAGTTAATAAATGAGGTACTAGACATTCTTTGAAGTTAGCTTTGACTCTATTAGCTGGGAAGCTTATTACATTAGTAGGACTCTAAGCATTCAGTGAGGTTTTGAGCTAATGAGCTGGATTAATTAGCTAGTATCAACTTCTAAAGCCTTTCCTTCTCTAGAGCTGGCCTCAGAGTTGGAAAGAGTAAGGTCTCCCCAATAATGCATTGTAAGCAAACATTCTATTTAAGTGAAATTGGCATAAATTCGCCTCCAAGCTCCTAAAGAAATAGGAAGGAAGAAATTTCAAAACTCAATCTTTCTTTTCCATGCAAAAAGGAAATTGTGAAAGTTTCAATAAAATACAATGATAAAGAGAATGTGTTTTTCCTAAAATAAAAGATAGTGCTCGTTACTTGAGCCCAAATCCCCTGCAAACTTAAAATCAAAACTATAGAAAACAAACAAAACCAAAATGTATTAGTACATCTAACAGATCCAATTTAAGATGTATTTTGTCATCCATTCTCAGGAACCTAGAAAAAAGAAATAAAAGCACCAGTAATGCCAAAGTATAAGCAACAGGCATTAGAAACATTACCCTTTCACGTTCAGTTTCTCCACAATGTTCAGAGTAACTTATTTCAGGTTTCCTTATGAATTTGTGTGGTCGTCTACAGAGTTTTGCATTAAATAGTTAATTTAATACAATTTGACTAATCCAAATGTGACTAATATGTTCAACTTTTGAAGATGGTCCTTCCCAAACATTCAATTCAATAGTGCAGTAGATATTCAGTAAAAGCTAGACATGATTTTGATGTAAAAATAAGATGAAGATGAAATGAAATTCACATAGAAGGAAGGTGATTTGAGTTTTTGCAGCCATGTACCTTTTAGTATTGCAGAGACTATATGAATAGGATTGCATATCTCAATATGAAAATTTATAACTCAATGAAGAAGAAGGAAGAAAATCCAAAAAACACATATACCATACACATACTTGATAGAATGAGATGAGTAAACTGATTCTAACAGAACTTCGTGGGGACCGGCTGATCCTAATGAAAAGAAACATGGAGATGTATATTTAATTGCACAAAAAGGAGAAGTCCATCTAGAAAATGCAATTAAAGTTTTTATTCTGATTGAATATATTTTAGAACAGCATGGTAGAGTGATGCATAAATAATGCTTGTCTCATATTTTTAATAAAATGTGTTAAGGCCTAGGTTAATGCCTGAATCTCTGCCATTCAGTGCATACTATTAAGGAGCAATTATGTGAAAGGGAATTTGCTATCATAGTTCATTTATTTATTTATGCATAGTTCATTCACATGGCAAATACTTATCACAGAGATGGGCAAATTTTTGTGTGTGAAGGACCAGTAGTAAACCTTTTACACTTGTGATTCATATAGTCTTGGTACAACTGCTGAATTCTATCACAGCTCTGCCATTATAGCATGAAAGTTGGCTTAGAAAAAATGTAAACAAGAGGGGCTCTGCTTCAATAAAAAACAGACAAAGACAGGGACCTCCCCAGTGGCGCAGCGGTTAAACGCTGCACTGTGGAGCTGCACAGCGGTGATGTGAGTTCAACACCCGGCCAGGGAAAATCCCACATGGCGCGGCAGACCTTTCCTGCCTCGCCCGCTGCTCCCCTCAGCAGTGTACTTCTGATCTGCCTGTTCTGCTCCCCGCTCTGTCTCTGGTGAACTCTCTCGCTGCCCCACAACTCTGGCCTGTACCCCAGCTTGTATGTATAAATAAAATAAATCTTAAAAAAAAAAAAAACAGACAAGGACAAACTTTAAAGCCAACCCTTGAAAGCTGACCATAGATCTGAGGCATCAAGAGGGGAGGAGGAAGAGAGGGAAGGATGAGAATAGGAGGTGGGGAGACAACATAATGGACTGGGCAGGAGGACTATGAGTGCTTTGGTGGTGGGAGAGTCACAGTAACCACTCCTGAGGGGAGAAATCCTATACTGCCAAAATATTTGTGTACCACACATCTGACAAAGGACTGATTTCAAAGATATACAAAGAACTCAAAAACACTCAACAAAAACAAAACGAATAACCCAGTCAAAAAATGGGCAAAAGAATAAGCAGACACCTCTCCAAAGAAAACATTCAAATGAGCAGGCATGTGGAAATGTTCGTAATGACTTATTATTAGAGAAATGCAAAGAAAGACCACAATGAGGTACCATCTCACACCTGTGAGAATGGCCCATTTTGAAAAGACAGTAAACAAAAAGTGCTGGAGAGAATGTGGAGCAAAGGGAACTCTCCTACACTGTTAGTGGAAATGCAAAGTGGTCCAAACCTTATGGAAAGCAGTATGGAGCTGTCTCAAAACATTAAAAATTGATCTACTATTTGATCCAGTAATTCCACTTCTAGGCATCCATCCAAAAAATTCAAAATCACCAATTCACAAGGAAACTTGCACTCTCATGTTTAATACAGCACTATTTACCATAGGTAAATGATGGAAACAAACTAAATGCCTCAGAACAGATGAGTGGATCAAGAAGCTGTGGTATATGTACACAATGGAATATTACTCAGTGATCAAAAAAGATAAACCCATGCCATTTGCAGCAACATGAATGGAGCTTAAAATGATAATGCTAAGTGAAATAAGTCAGAAGGAAAAGATAAATTCCCGATGGTATCACTAATATGTAGGCTATAAAGTAAGTAAATTAATAGTCAGATAAAGAAAAGTGGAAAAACTAACCCTTGATAGCTGACTACAGAACTGAATCATAAAGGGAGGGAGGGGTTGGGGATTGGGGAAAAAACAGAGAAGGAAGCACAATGGTCTCTGGTGGTGGAATATGGGTGAGTTGGTGGTGGGTACATTACAGCAGTAATACCTGATGGATGTACCCCAAAATTACCTCACTTAAATTTATTAAAAAATACTAATTTTTTCATGAACACTGAAATTTGAGTTTCATATCATTTTCAGGTGTCACAGAGTAGATATATGCTTTTGATTTTTTTCAACCATTCAAAATGAATCAATTACTCAGCTGGTACTCAATTTATTGTGAACTAGGCTTTGTGATCGGTGTTAGGTATATGAAGAAAAATGAAATAAACTTTCGTTACTCAAGGAGTTTATTCAGAACTGACAGAATGAGACAGACCTGACTCCAGCCCCTTGTGTTTGAGACAGCATAATACAAATCCGTGGAGCAGAGAGAAAGCACTTCCAGTTGGTGGGCATTGCACGTTTTCTTGTGAAGATTCAGGTCTTCTACTCTAGAATAAAGCTCTCAATGGATCCCACACAAAGAGCTGGTCTCACCAACCTTAGTACTTAGAAGTCAGACTTGACTCTCCAGGTGGGAGTTCTGAAGTCACCATTCAGGTCACTTAGATCAAACCTGCTCTGGCAGAATAAACACCCAGTGACCTTTAAGTGAAGATCTTAAGCAATACTCTTAAATCAGTGAAACTGCCCCTGGGTTTATGATGGCTTAAAACGAAAAGCCCCAAAGAGAACTTTGGTCATTTTGTAAAAGAGGCTAGGTTCATGGGTCATCTAATCACAAATAGGTTTTGTTTTGTGTAGGAGTTAAAAAGCCTTCTTTTTATTTCTCAATCTCACCAAGCCATTTCCCATATCTGGGTCTTTGTATTACTCATTCCCTTTGCCTGGGATATTATTCTCCAGACACTCAGCAGTGGGATTATGTTAATCTTTTGAGTCACAGTTTAAATGTCACATTTGTAGAGGGCCTCCCCTAATCACCCTGTCTAAAATGCCACCCATTCCTATTCATATGTTGAAGCCATTCCCTCTTTCAATTCCCTGTTTATGTTCTTCATTATATTTATCAAAATGTTAAAGACCTGTGATTATGTATTCCTTCCCACCTTTACTGTCCATTTTCTCCCAATTAAGCTCCATGCTGTCGGAACTTTTCTGACTGGTTTGCTATTGTCTGGCTAAAATTTTTTTCAATGACTATGTGCTGAAAGAATGTATGGATGTATGAGAGTTAGAGAATTGGGTTTAAAGCAACAGTGGTTTGCCTCAAAACTTATGAAATCCTCCTTTTATTTTGATACTATCTCCTGTCTAGTCTCAGCTTTGAACTTGAACTTGGGATCTAGGATGGCACACAAAAAAACTTCTATCTACAAATATTTGCATACCTGGCATTGTGCTGAGAGGTAAAGATATGAAAGCCAATGTGAGCAGGTTTTTACAATGTACCATTGTTCATGAGAAAAATGAGATACTAGAGACATATAAGAAATGACAAGGAAGGAAAAAAGAGGGAGGAAGGTGATTATCAGATGACTCCTGACCCCAGGAATAGGTGCATGTGAAGGTACCAAGAGAGAGCCCAGGGTGATGAGCAGCTTCAGGATGCAGTGTCTGGTGTGCCGATCTGCTACGATTACTTTGGCATGTGACTTCCTATGAGCCATTGGAAGCCTACTGCCCAGCTGGTGTATATCATAACGCTCCTCTTTTAAAAATCTTTTTTTAATTTTTTTTCAAAGATTTATTTATTTATGCATACAAGTTGGGGTGTAGGTCAGAGGTGTGGGGTAGTGAGAGGATTCACCAGAGACAGAGTGGGGAGCAGAAAACGCAGATTGACTGAATTACACTGCTGAGGGGAGCAGTGGGCAAGACAGGAGAGGTCTGCTGTGCCATGTGGGAATCTCCCTGTCCGGGATCGAACTTGTGCTGCAGTGGCTCTGGATAGCTTCATAGTGCCGAGACTTAACCCATTGTGCCGCCAGGGAGGCCCCATCTTTTAAAAATCTTAAGAGTCTATCTAACTCACCCACCACTTGCCCTTGTACCGACCAAAAGGATTCCACATTTGACCTCTTCAGCTGTTATCCACATCTCTCAGTCTAACACTGCCATTGTTCTCTAGCAAATAAATCATTCCTATGTTAGGATGAGCAGTAGCTCCAGGAGAGCTCTGGGATATGCAGGGGCAGGACATTACTACAACTTCTTTCTCAATTGCTGCTGAGAAACAAAACAATCAACCCACGCCACCTTTAATAGAAGCCAAGAAACAAGCGCCTTGCCTTTCTTTTCATTTGTCATTTGGGATTTCGTCCACCACACAAACTGCCCTCAGAGTGGTTGTGGTTCTCAGTCCTATCTACAACTTTGACATATCTATGGTATTTTAAAAATACTATGTCTATTCCCCATCCCAGATCAATTAAATCAGAATTTCTGGGGGTATGGGCCAGACCACACTATTTTTAAAAATCACCCCAGGGGAAGCAAATGTGCAACCAAGGCTGAGAACACTGCTTCTTGTTAAATTTAGATGCTTTTCTTAAAGATGTTGGCCCAGCAGGGGGCACACAGTATGATTTACCTAATTCCCCACACCTGCCTGGAGACCACCTGGCTTAAAACAAAGCCGATTACTTCCCAATCAGAAGTCATCAAGTGCGGTATACATATGTTTTTGTTTTTGTTTTTACTTTCCAAGGAAATTTTTCTTAAGTTCAGTTCATTACTACTAATTATTCTGTCTCACTAATTTGAGCTCCCTCAGCTTGCCCTATTCCTTTTCTTGACAGTGATTATTCTGCTATCCTTTTAGTTATCATCAATTTGATTATGTATATACTCTACCCTTTTCTATAAAGTTAGGTATAATTCAGTTCGGTAAGTTTAACAACTATCATTATACACATGTTTTTTAAATAGCTACTTGTAGGTAAATTTACCTTGCCTTGATGGTAAAATGCACATAAATGTTCAGTCAGCTGGAGCACCTCTTTGGCTAAACATTTTCACAATCTATTCCTTTTATTTTTTTTTAAGTAATTTAATTTACTAGGATGGTAGTAATAGCCCATTCCACTTTGCACTATGGGGAAGAAAGGATATTTTTATCTACTTAAAAGCTAATAAAGACTCCCACTGTTGAAAAATATTCAAACCTCCCAATTATTTCCATCAAGCGATAAATTTAAAATAAAAGAAAAAGAATTAAAACCCAAAAGTGTTAGCAAGCAAGGGATAATGACTAGCAGGAGCTTAGGGAAGGATCATTAAATTTATCTTTGCTTTAAAGCAACCTGATAGTCATATACACGTAGGGGGCTGCCACTGGAAACAATGAGTTGACAAGTAATTGATGGAGTTTGCCATCTATGGCAGTAAAAAGTAGAAGGGAATGATCTGTCTATGGAAGATACATAGAACAGATGAAGGCTTTACCTCCACCCCCTCACTGTCAACTCCAGATGCCACCCACCCAAAAGGTCACAGAGCTTATGTAGTTGCCTCTTACAACAATCATGCTCTACTATGGCCCACCATGTTCATATGCTTGTAATTACTTAGAATTATAGACACCTTCATTGGGTCCATTTTCAGAATGAAGCAAAACTGAGGATCTAGCAGGGTTGCACGACACACTCCACAGGCGTGTGGCAAGACCACCATGCTGCACGTCATTGCTTTCCTTGGCTGACACCCAAAGCACCTCTTCCGGGTGTTTGCATGCACTCTGTATCATTCCTATGGCATTATTTTTACCTGCTCCATTTTCTATCAAAAATTCCACTCTGTCCTCTTGAATTCTGATTCCATTATTAACTACCCTTCATCAAAAACCAACTCCAAAGAAAGTGAGTAGCTATTTACTTATTTATCTCATTTTTTCTTATGATACAGATACCCTTTTACTTCTGACTCTCTAAGCTGGCCACTTCTAATCTACTACTATGTTCTAGTTCCATGTATTTCTCCTAGATCCCAAATTTGGGTGCTTGATCTAGTTAGGATAATTAATCAAAGTATTTAGCTTAGATTTCTTATTTCCAACTATTTTTAAAAGTTTGAATTGAAGATTCATTCTTATAAATATTTTTTTACTGATAATACCAAGATATAAACAGGCTTATTTATACTGTATATTATAACCTATTAAGTAACTTATTTAAGTTATTAAGTCACTTATTTAAGTTGTTATTAAATACATTTATTATATTATCATGAACTTAAATGTCTAGAGAATACGTCCCCATCTCCATTATATAAATTTAATCTTTGCACTATTTAAATGAGACTGGAACATGAAGGAAATGTTCCCCTTCTTTGTGCCTCAATTTTAATGTTTACTTGGAATACTGGAAATATTTGTATCCATCTAGATTGTATTTTCTATGGTGCCTCAATGTATATTTTCCTCAGATCCTGCAAACCATAGTTGGCCTTGTCTTATGTTGCCTCAAAAGCTGGTTACTGAAAAGAAGTCAGAAATGCCTGCCTATGGACTGCATGTTGCCTAGTCTCCTTTTGTCCCATTACACCTTTCTATTCCTTCTATGACCTGCTTTGAGCCCAGAGGCTCATTCTATGACAGAATCCTTCACCAAGCTCTGTTGCTATCTGGATTTGATTAGTGTCAGTAACGAGAGGCATCTAGGGATGGTAAGAGAGGAAAATGCCTTCCATTCATTTATTGCCACATTTCTGGAGAGGTTGGTTCTTCTACATGAGTTATTCTCAACCTGGGGCATTTGTTTCCCAGAGAACATTTGGCAAGATCTGACACTATTTCTGTTGACAGTATTGAGATTACCAAGACATTGTCAAGATTAAGACTTTAATGACATCTAGTGTGTAGAGGTCAGAAACCTCTGTAATGTAAGACACAAACAACAACAAGAATTTTCTCATCTAGAAGTCAAAGTGTCACTGTCAAGCAACCTTGTGCTATTCTTCCATCTCCTTTTGGAGGGGCCTTCTAGATAGGCCCTTTTCACAGCAACAGTGCTTCCCAGATCTGACAGCACTGTGTCATTCCTCTGCCCCTTCAAGTCAAGGAAGTGGGTGGCAGTTGCAGCTTCTTGGAGTATCTTTGTAGATACTCAAATACCCTTCTATAAAATTCCCTTCATTAAAATCTCTTTAGTTAAACTTTATTAGTATGATGTTTCATTCTGGGATTCAGACATGTCACAGGCAGCCACCGACATGGACAGTTAGTATCAGGTTCATTTGCTTAAATTATAGGTGGAATGACAATTTTTCACCAGTATTAATTACTAACATTGACTGAGCAAAGTCTCTGTGCCACTCACCTTTTAAAATGTTTGATGTGAACTGACTTATTCATTGTTTACCAGAGTTTGGGTGTGAATATGATTTTTACTTAAAAGAAGGTAAAACTGAGGCACTGGATATAATGACTTGCCCACGGTCACACACCGAAAGTCATTCTTGCAACTGGGTGTTTAACTGCTACCTCAAGCAGTTGGAAGGAAACCACATTATGATATCTGTGCCACAGAAACCAGAGCTGACTCTGTGAGTTATTCAAATGTAAATCACAAAGAATTTTCAAAGTGTCATGTAATAATTGAGAGATGCAGGATCACACCTCCTCGGGTGTATGTTACTGTATGTCACCACACCACACCCACCACCAAGACACCCACAGTCCTTCACTATAGTCCATTTGACAAAGTTTTTTGAAATATGGAAGTGATAGTTTCTCTGAAAATACTTTTCAAAAGTGGGCAATTGATTCATTCTCTAAGGAATCATAACACTAAGGAGGAAAGAAGAGTTGTTGCTTTTCTTGCAACAGTCCTAAAGATGGTAACTTATTCTATCCATTTTTCACAATAAAAATGTACTTAACATCAAAACTTGAGTCACCCTGACATTATGATGAATGGATCCATTGGTGGATGGGTGAAATAAGATTTTGTCTTAGAGGAAATATTACCTTTTCATTAGGTCAACTGAGAATTTATAGCACACAAAAGAACTACCTAGGAATTGAAAGTTTCTTTAAAGAGGTTTAAATACTCTCTCTAAAGATATACAAGTTATCTTTTTCTAGAGGAAAAGTATTTCCAATTTGTATGACTAATTAGGAGCAAAGCACAATGTGATTGTCCTGAACTTGTATGCGGAAAATGTTAAGACTGGAAGTATATGTTTGTAATTCAAAATGTTCTACTATGTCCTCTTATAGACAAAAATCATCCTCAAAAAATAAGAAAAACAAAAACTCTATTTCTCATGGCAATTTTCTCTGTATATCTCTCTCATGAGGCAGGAACAAAGGCATTTTCTTGACACTTCAGAAATTTTACTGAAATCAGAATGTGATTCCTTCTGCCTAAAACTGTTCAGGGTAACTGAAAGCCTGAGAGAGATTAATTGTCTTGTTCATTCTTTGTAGGGAATCAGATATGCTGGGGACACACTATATTGAAATTCTCATGAAACTGACATACAGAAATGTCTTTTGATGTGTACATCACTCTAATGAGTGTTATAAAGAGGTTTGAACAAGAATATCAAATGAAGTATCTTGTGGCACAATTTAAGAAATGACTCATGTGTCTTTGAGGGCCTGTTCATAATCACCAACTAGTTTCAGAAACGGTGGGGCTATAAATACGTATTTCATTTCACAGCCATAAAATAATGCAGGCAAAGGTCATTAACATCTCCATAGGACTGGAAGGATCATTCTGCTACCTTGTTTTCATAAACTGCCACAGCTTCTTAAAAAATTCCTATCCTGAAAAATACGAGAGATCTCAAATGATTGTCTTTGTTCTTATTCCCAATCAGATAGATGTAGGACTAGACAAATGTCCTGATAAGTATTATAAAGGAATTAATTTGGAAGCTATGTAAGGTCTGCTTTGCCTTATTTTGTATTGTTTTGTGAATACAAAATGGTTGTTTCTGTTGGGAGTAGTTGACAGTGATAATATAACTGAATCCGTGAAGTTAACTGATGAATTTGGGATTTGTGATGTTCCTTAAAGGAACCTCATCTGCAACTGAAAAACGCTAACAATGGTTGTTAAGGTAGTATGCATGGGGCCTCTCTAGTGGTGCAAGGGGTTAAGTCTCAGCCTATGAAGCTCTCAGCAGCCACTGCAGCACAAGTCCAATCTCCTGCCAGGGAGCTTCCCACATGGCACAGCAGACCTCTCCTGTCTTGCTCACTGCTCCCCATCAGCAGTGTACTTCGGTAGATCCTCCTGTTCTGCTCTCCATTCTGTCTCTGGTGAATCCTCTCACTTCTGGCCTGCACCCCAGCTCTTGTTTGCATAAATAAATAAATCTTAAAAATAAGTAGTATGCCCAATGTCTTTTAGTACTTTGCTGCTGGTATGAATCCTGTACGACTAATTGAGAGCAAAGTACAACGTACCTGATCTAAACTTCCACATGAAAGGAGTGAAGATTGGAAGTCCACATGACCTAAAACTTCTTAGAAATGCAAAATCTCTGGTATTGCTAGACTCACTGAATTTGGATCAGAATTTTAACAAGGTCTCTAGATGATTCACATGCATATTAAATTTTGTGAAACACCAATAAAATAGATCAGTTGCTTCAGTAACTATGGCAGAATGGCAATGGTATTTATGCTGGAGTCATCCTATAATTTCAACATGCTAGATCAAAAATGATTAAAAGAAAGGTGATTTTTTTAGAACCCAGAGAAGTAGTCTTCCATATTAGCATCAGACTTTAACACCTGTTAACTTACTAGAAATGTAAATAATAATAAAAATGATTAAAAAAAATCTGGGTTCCTGTCTTCACCCATTTCCAGGCATCTACTTGGAAACAAAGTGTTGTGCTCTCTACCTGCTTCTTTCACATGAATCACCTCAAAAGCAATTGATAAATACAGTAATGATGTCAGCATAGCATAAGCATATGTGTTAACACGTAATTATATTTAAGAATTTTATGTTTTGGGCCTCCCTGGTGGTGCAATGGGTTAAGTGCAGCACCATGAATCTATCCAGAGCCACCGCAGCACGAGTTCTATGCCCGGCCAGGGAGATTCCCACATGGCTCAGCAGACCTCTCCTGTCTCACCCGCTGCTCCCCTCAGCAGTGTACTTCACAGTGAATCCTCTCGCCACCCTACACCTCTGGCCTACACCTCAGCTTGTATGCATAAATAAATAATTCTTTAAAAAAAGAATTTTATGTTTTGAAGCAATCAGGGGCAACCTTTCTCGTCATTTAAATAAGACTTAGAAATACAAAAATGTCAATAAATGCACATTGAACATCATTCTCAATGGTAAAAAAAATTGAAGACTTCCCCTCTGAGATCAGGTACAAGACAAGAATGTCTACTTTTTTACCACTACTATTCAACATAGACTTGAATAGCTAGAGCAATTAGTAAAGATATAGATATAAGAGGAATACACATTTATAACTATTTGCAGATAACATAATATACATAGAGAACCCTAAAGACTTCCCTAAATAACTACTAGAAAAAAATAAATCATTACAGTAAAGGTTACAAAATCATTTACAAAAATCAGTTATGTTTCTATATGCAAACAATGAATTTGAAGAGAAAGAAATCAAGAAAACATTCCCATTCATGGTTGCATCAAAAATAATTAAATACCTAGAAGTAAACTTAACAGAGGAACTTTAAGAGCCTGTACAGTGAAAGCTATAGATATTGTTAAAAGAAATAGGATAAAACACAAAGAAATGGAAAGATTTCCTGTTCATGAACTTTAAGAATTAATGTTGTCAACATGGCCATCTTATCCAAAGCAATATATAAATTCAATGCAACCCCAGTCCAGATTTCAATGGTATTCTTCAACAATACATATAGATCAAAAATTACTGAAATTCATGTAGATCCACAAAAGATCATAAAGAGCCAAAACAATACTAATGAAAGAGAGAAAGAATGATGGTTTCATACTCCCAGATTTCAAATGGTGCTACAAAGCTATAGCAATCAAAACAGTATGGTGCTGGAATAAAAATAGATATACAACCCAGATATAAACCTACATTTATATATACAGATAATCTAGCACAAGAGTATATATTGGAGAAAGGAAAGCCTCTTCGACAAATGATGCTGGGAAAAGTGGACAGTTACAAGCAAAAAAACAAAAAAGAAGAAAGAAACTGGGCCACTATCTCACATAATATATGGGATTTAACTCAAAATAGATTAAAGATTAGATTTAAGGACTTAACCCATAAAATACATAGAATAAAACAAAGGCAAAATAATTTATGACACTGACATTAGATGTGTCTTTGGAGATTAGACTCCATCAGTAAGGGAAACAAAAATATAAATAAACAAAAGGATTACATCAATATTAAAAGCTTCTCCACAGTGAAAGAAGCTGTTATTAAAATGAAAATTCACCCTACTGAATGGGAGAAAAAATCTGTACATCACACACATATGATACAGGGCTAATATCTAATATCTACAAAGAACTCATACAGTGCAATGACATCAATAATGAAAGTGCAATAAAAAATAGGAAGAAACACTAAAGACATACTGATAGTTAATAGACACAAGAAAAAATGCTCATCACCACTTAGGATTAGGAAAATACAAATCAAAAGCACAATGACATACAATCTCACACTAGTGAGGATGGCCCATAAAAAAGACCAGAAACATTAAATGTTGGTGAGGAGTTGGAGGAAAAGGAACTCTTGTACACTCTTTGGGGCCATGGAAACAGTACAGACATTTTTCAAAACATTAAAAACTGCAAATCTAAAAAATAAAGAAAAAATTCTAAAATAAAAAGTAAATCATCCTACCTTACCCTGAACTTATTGAAACGAACCTCTGGGTTTGGTGACCATGAGACTGTTGTTGAAGAAGACCGACAGGTGATTCTGATGCACAATGTGATGCTTAGAGTGGGAGCCAAAGATTCCCCAGATGCAGGTAAATCAGGCAGAAATTAAGAAATTAAAGTTCCAAAAAGGGGTTTAGAGGGAAAATGGACATTTTCATCAACAATGTCCTATATTAAAAGGTTAGTAACATATTACAGGTAGAATGGACTATAATATATTTTCTCTAACTGCAAATCACTGTCCTTGAAAACATTTAAAATACAATTCCTTTAGAGAGCCCATTCCCTGTTCTGAACTCCCATCCTTTTATCTGTCTCAATCTTGTGGTGGTTGTCATTTTCCTAAATTGTCACTAGGGAAGTGACACTGGGGTGATACTATCTAGATGAAGTTTCCAGAGTGTAGGGATTTTGTCTTGTATCCATGTAGTCTCTAGGCATCTCTGGGAAACAACTGGTATCTAAAAATGTTCTCTGTTTGTTAATGTTTTTGTTTGTGATAAAAAGACCTGTTTATTTCCCTGGTTTAGAGGTCATTCTAATTTCATATTTAAAAGATGAATAGCTATCTGTAAAATACAATGAGATTATCTGATTAAAAGTAAGCTATGTTAAGAAATCTACTTTTATATATTAAACATTTAAAAACTCACCAACAAAGTCATAGAAGGTCTTTTACCCCCCAGTTGTACAATTGAAACATTTGACATAACATAAAATATGAATCCATTTCCATGCATTTAAATTTCTAATTGTTTCTTGGTCCCTTGGAGAGCTTTTCTAGGTCACCTAAGTACTTACACTGTTCTGTATTTTCCAAAAGTTCAAGTTAGTCTGTTTCTGTAGTACTCAAAATATAGAATGTTTGACAAGTTCGCTTTGTTTACACTATAGTTAGAAAAGATTCAAAGGGGGAAAAGTGATTAACTGTCAAATGTAAGCTCTTATAGCTGGATTTGTGTTTAACAATCTTTTTCCTAGCCCCTTAACATTTCCGCTTCTGTCAGGTCATCTTGAAATCAAATTTAATCTGAAAAACTAAACAAAATCACTACCAATAACAGCAGAAACAAATGACAGAGATTTGTTGAAAATACAATGATGTGCTCAGAGATCACTAGCTTGCATCTCTCATCTTAATTTCAACTCAAAGGAAAATTATTAAAGGACAAAAATGATGGGAGGATGTGTCTGTATGTGCAGGTACTGGAATTGCTGTATCAGCTATTTGGAAACATTATAAAGTACTATCCATTTCCATGACCTTAGAGTGTGTATGTGTGATTTAATGCAGCAGAAGCCAGACAGAGGAAAGAAAACAATAACTGACTCAGAACTACTCAATCGGATTTAGTTGAGATTCAGGTAATATCCCACTAAAATGATCTTATTTGTGAGAATGAAGAATGGAGATGAGGAGGGATGGCAGTGATGGCTCAGTATGGAATCCGTTTAACCACTGTGCTTCCACATTATTCTTAAATGGCTATCTTGTAGATTTGAAGTCCAGAACTGTCACTTCAAATAGCTTTAGCTAGTATACTTCCCTGAAGCATCAAGTAAGTTGTATACTGTCCTTCAAATCATTGCCGTGTGCACTGAAAACAGGTCAGTTTAAACTGGTCTTAAATGCACCTCATGACAAATGAAGAGCTAAACGCAAACTAGCACAAAGAAGAGGTTTCTCTGACACATCTCAGGGTTCTGATTTCTTCTCTAGTCTCCAATGTTGTGGGATCCTGAATTTTGAGTCTGTTTTCATTAACAGCCTTTTCAAAGTAATACATGGAATGACTATATAGTGCTTCCCATTGAGCTAGTAAAGGATTTGAGGTAAACTCATCCAAGTGATTCTGAGGAAAGTTACAGTCTAAATGTCCCTCATATCATCAAATAAATAGAAAAAAAGAACAAAATTAACACCAAACCATAGGGGATAGGTCTTGGGAAAATGCAAAATTTATAGAAAAATTTTTTAAGAATGAGGAAAAAGTGGTTGTGACAAAAAGAACAGGAAACTTAGCAATGACTAAATAAATTCTGACAGTATAGTAAGTACTAAAGATGGAAAATAATCACTGAAAGAGATAAATAACTGACCAAGGCAGTCTTTGCCTTTCCATTAGCAGGACAAAAATTTTCTGACTATAGACCCTTGACTTTCCTTTTTTAAAAACAGCATTTACTTTAGAAAATTTGCTATTGCAAATCCTTACCCTGTCCCTGTGTGATGTTTATACAAAGGTAGACTTTCACATCCTGTCCTCCACAAGTGCCTCAACAATCCCCCACCAAATCCTTCCAGTGCAATTTCCTTTGACAAAACTTGTATTATTTTGATAAAAGCTGATATATTGTAGGGGCTGCATGTGGGCCAGTAAAATGCTAAACTTTTCATCATCATTTTATAGAGGCATGTGCTTTATTTTAGAAGTCAAATTGAAAGTTATTAATTCCTAACAAAGTAGACTCAAAGCAAAGAAACAACTAAAAATAAAAAATAAGTGTTAAATCAAATTAATTTAAATCTCCAAATTGTTTAAGATCATAGCCAAAAATGTGATCTATGTAATATGTATGTTATTACATATTAATGAAATATATAAACATAAAATATTATCAGAAAAAATAACCTAAAAATTGAAAGACAAATTTAGAATTCCCTTTCAGTTTTTGACTATGTGGACAAAATAATAAATAAGAATATAAGAGGTTTAATGTTTAAATTGTTAAGTTTTATTTACTAGGCATAACATTTTCAGAAATCATATTCTACCAGTGACAAATGCATCTTAAAGATTATCTCTTCTCAGAAGAAATAAAATGTATATATGTGAAATACAACACATTATATTGATTTCATTATTGAAGTAAATTTGTCTGAAATATTTCAGTTGTATAGCATTATATAACCACCAAAAAATCTACAAAACACCTAGTACCATACCATTAACCTCTTATATCTACTTTTCCCATATTTAACTCCCTTTCCCTCTGGTAACCACCAATGCGTTCTCTGAATCTAAGCATTATAGTTTTGTTTTTGTTTAGTTTGTTGATTGCTGAGTTTATCTTTCACATGAGTGAAATCATATGGCATTTGCCTTTTTTCTGTATGACTTATTTCACTTTGAATATTACCTTCTAGTTCCACTCATGTTGCAAATGAAGTCTTTCATCTTATTTGTATGGTTGAGTAGTATTCCATTGTGTACATATACCAATTCTTTATCCATTCATTTGTCAACAGACACTTAAGTTGCTTTCATACCTTGTGAATAGTGCTGTAATAAATGTAGCGGTGCACATATCTTTTCAAATCAGTGTTCTGATTTTCTTGGATAAATACTTGGAGTGGAATAGTTAGACCAAATGATATTTATATTCCTAATTTTTGAGGAACCACCATATTGTTTTCCATAGTGGCTCTACCAGTTTATGTGTATTAAGAAGAGCATAGAATTCTCCTAAACCTCCATCTGTGATGTTACATACCAAATAAAAGGATTGTATTGAGGACTATGATATTTCTGGAAGAAGAAAAACAGATACAAAGGCATGTGGCAAGAAAACACAATAGGGGACTCCCTGGTGGCTCATCGGTTAAAGTCTCAGCATTATCAAGCTATTGCTAGCCATTACAGCATGAGTTCGATCCCCAGACGGGGAGCTGACCCACATGGTGCAGGAGACTTCTCCTCAGCAGTATATTTCAGTAGATCTGTCTGTTCTGCTCCCCACTCTGTCTCTGGTGAATCCTCTCACCCCCTGGACCTCTGTCCACACTTAAGTACTTGTATGCATAAATAAATAAAATAAATCTTAAACAAATATAACACTTTTTAAAGAAATCTAAAGTGATGGTACTGTGTGTGTGTGTGTGTGTGTGTGTATTTTAACTCAATGTTCAATAATAAGCATTTCAAAATGAAATGGTAGAAGGATGTACACAGGCTCATAATAACAATTCCTAGTGATATCTAGATTCCTGTTTAGGAAAAATACTACATAACAGAGTTAAAATGTTTGAATTTTAAACAGTATCACTACTTGTATTTTCTTTATTTTATTTTTGAAAGTGAGAAAATATAAATAATAAGATTTGGAAGTAAAATTATAAATAAACTATTTTATTTTGAGCTAAAATATCCCAAAAATTCATGATATATTCATATTTACCTGATTTAAAGTTCAGTCTTTGTTATATAGATGCCTAATAAAAAAAAAAAAACCCACATAGGTAACTCTAGACTAATGTTTTTGAAAAAGGATCCCATTATTTAGATAAATTCATTGTTCAGATAAAAAACTTACACTCCTCTAATTCACACATTATAGTCCTATGTAGATTTTTAAAAATTATGAAAAACATATCTAATGTAATGAAAAATCTCTTATACATATGACCAGATGAAGCATATAGGTCAGAAATTACTATGATTCCATTAAAATAAATCTAACACATATGCATAGATATCTGAGTGCTATGAAAACACACATCACTGGATGATAAGATAAAGCTGTTTTGTGTTCTTTTATAATCACATAATATGAATAAATAACATATTTTCAAAATTCAGTATTAGAATTGAAGTCATTTAGTTGTATTTATTATTGGGCACCACTGATTTTGAAATGATGAACATAACATTCTATTCATTTCATGCATGAATAGCTTCCTGTGTGCTTATTAATATCATTATTCCACATCTAAACAGCTTTTCAAAAATATCAACAACTTTGTTGGCCAGCAGTTTGGTCAAGAATGAATTTCTTTCTGTGTGATCTTTTATTCACTTATTTTCACAAAAATGAAATACTAAAACATTTCAGTAAATATACCTTAAAGAAAACTGATTGCTTAGCACAGCATGTAGTGAAATGCTTTAATTGTGAAATAAATTATTTTGCACAAATGTAATTCGTTCAAATAGAGGTTCACAATAACTGAGGAGCAGATTATACTCTAGGATGGATGTAGCAATATGGGACTTACATTTGATTCTATCCCTTCCTAATTCCCCTCGGCCACATTCTCTAGTTGTCATTGTTATAATTATATCAACATTCAATTCATTCAGCAGTAGGAAATAAACTATTTAGGTTTCTGTCTTCCAAAGATATCTCACTATATATATTCTTGAAAAAAGAGAAACCTGAATAACTAAATTAAAATGGTAATGCTGTGTTTATATCATCTATGATTTTAAATAGTTGCATGAAATTTAGGAATGAGGACTTCTTTCATAATTGATCACAGTATATGTAATGAGAGGAATCTTTTCTCAAATATGAGAGTACAATTTTCCTTTTGAAGTGAAGCATATGGAACACATAGACTGATAAAGTTAATAATTAGAGGATTAAGCAAAAGAGAACACCAATATGTTAGGATGTGCTTTATAATATAACTAATATATTTATTAGCAGGATTCAGGAGAATTTCCAATAAAGGTAAATTGCATGGGAGTGAATGTTATTTGGGAATCCATACAGTTCACATCATACTGTGGAAGCTAATGATCATTAATCACCTCTTGTATGGTAATGCAGAAGGAATTTAAACATATATTAGTAATAGCATTCTTTATAAAAGGTCATACAAGAAGCTTAACAAATTTGAACTGTGAGAATCTCCTGAATCCATCAGGTTTTTGAGTTTATTCATAATGAGGGTATTAAAAGACAGATTGGACAGAATCTAGAGATCACCTGAGGAAGAAAAAGCTTTGCCTATGGGTCAACCAGAAACAAAATGAGCTATATGTAGAAATATCTGCAACAAAAGTTAATCAGTGACAGTGCACTTGACTGATTTCTGAATATGCACTTTAGCTGAATTATACCTACCTGTTCCTATCTTTTTAATAGTTTGTGAGTTAAAAAAAAAAAAACATAAGTGATATGAATATCTTGGCAAGGTATATTTTCAACCCGCACCTCAAATTCAACTTTTTCTGGGAAACCTGCCATGATTGATTGGAAAAGAAGTACAAATTCTTTACTATTCCTAGAGCAAGAAAAAAGTTTCTAGCTTACCTTTTCAAATGAAGCATACACCGTTAAAAATAAGCAACATTTAAAACAATCTTTTCCAAGTGATCCATTTTCCTTGGATTATAAGTTTTAAAATGGTAGAAATGGTATTGACTGAGAATATTTATAACATATGAAAAAGAATCAAGAAAAACACAAATGATAAGTAAATTGTCTGACTCACCAAACATTTCTAACACTTGTTTAGCAGTATTTGTATAATATTTTCAATTATGTTATGGATTTCTTTGTGCTAATAGTCTAAAAATAAAAGCAGTTCTATTAAATTTAATGAAAACTTTGAATATTCATCAAATAGCTCATTTAATTATCAAGGGAATTGTCTGAATGAACTTTCTCTTACCTTTTTTCCAACTTAACCCAAGGAGGAAAAATAAAAAGAGAGTTAAGAGGAGAGAGGCACTTTGGTTTTAAAAATGTCTGGGGGAGATGCAGATGAATAAAGACTGTTTCTCTCACCTCTTTGATTCCTGCTAAGTGGCCCCCTTTCAATTTCTTTATCTTGTGTCAACAGGCTATAAGATTTATGCAGAGGAATACATCATTTCTTGGTTGACAAACTAAAAATAGTTTGCTTACAGAATGCAGAGGGAAAAGGATTTTCATATTGCTTCCCTTGCTATTTCCTTTCTTCATGCTGATAACATCAATGTCAAAGCATTCTAGTCAGCAAGTTCCTGACACCCAGATTGGCTAAACACAATGAAACTTGTTGGGGAGCAAATTTAGCTGTCACCTATTTTCTATTTCTTTTCATGGCCAAGAGACTTGGGAAACCCAAAGACATATTTAAGGGAAGTACATAGGCATGCCCTGAGGAAAATTCCCGCTGTGTTATCCATAGTTTGAGAAAAATAATATGTAGCAAGGGAAAGGGAAGGATAGAATGAATACTATCCAGGTAGTAGTGATCTGCCAGAAAGCAAGAGAGATCTCCAAAAGAACAGAGATGAATTCTATAAAATAAATATTATTTGGAGAACATGATGGTTGTGTGAGGAAGATCGCTCCAGCCATAAAGAGTCTACAGACAGGCACAAAGAAGTTTGAATTAGTTTTAACAATATTTAGCTTGTTATTATTAGAAACTTCAGCCTCTAGTGATTTTGTTTCTTTCATTTCCTTTTGCACTGATATATTCAGTCTGCTTTGCATAAGCTGACCCAACATGTTCCATCATTTCCTCTATTTCCAGTGTTGAATATTAACAGGTAAGATGCCCATTGTTTATTGATGTCAATATTGAGTATTTGTTGATTAGGCAGTTGAGCTGAAAATAGAGCATGGGGAATAAAATGGAGAAAACGAAATAATAGGAATCTTCTATGGAGTTAACAGATAATTTAGTTCTTTGGTTAAATTTAACAAATACTGGGCCTCCCCGGTGGCGCAGCGGTTGAGCACTGCACTATGGAGCTGTCGGCAGTGGCGACGCGAGTTCGACGCCCGGACAGGGAGAATCCCACATGGCGTGGAGGACCTCTCCTGCCTCGCCTGCTGCTCCCCTCAGCAGTGTATTTCTGATCTGCCTGTTCTGGTCCCCACTCTGTCTCTGGTGAGCCCTCTCGCTGCCCCACACCTCTGGCCTGTACCCCAGCTTGTATGTATAAATAAAAATAAATCTTTAAAAAAATTTAACAAATACTACCTACTTTGTGAGGATTAAAAAATTGTAAGGAAAACTGCTTCAGTGGAAAACTTTGGATTTTCTAGAGTACATATTCCAGGTTGTCTGATTCTGATACATTGGAGGTTTTTTTTGTTTTGTTTTGTTTTGTTTACAACCGTAATTATTATCTAGAGACAACAAACATATTCTCTCAAGTGGAGGTTTAGCTGCTTCTCTTACTCTGCATGGAAAAAAGTGAGTTTCTGTCAATTTGCAAATTCATCAGTCCTTTTCATAAATTTGTAGTTCTTTGACTTTTTAAAATGAGTTACAACTTCTTTTGGGTTCCTTCCTTATGAGTTAAGTAAAAATATTAAGACATCCTGATTAATGTCTATGGAAGTTCATTTTTACTATTTAAAAAATATTCTTAACAGAGAAAATACTTGTAAAATCAATTAGAATATTGCTTGGCATCAGGATAAATTAATAAATGCTGAATTGTTGCAATTGTTAGGAACCAGCATCCTTGATTTGAAGTCATGGTTAGAACTGAAGATGGTCAAAATTATAGTGGAATAGCAAGCAAATAAATAGTTCCAGCATGATTTTTTTTTTAAATGTAACTGAGGAAAATACAACATCCTATAGAATAAGTGAGTAGTACAGCAATTGACTCTACTTTAGGGTCAAGAGATATGTGGGTTGTTGTGGTGGGGAAACATTTAGACTTAGATTAGATATGGAATTAGTTAATCACATTATGTCCCTAGCTATCCCTGATGAATAACTATAATCAGACATTGTAATATTAAACACAGAATGAGGACAAAGGCAATGAGTGAATAAGCTCTCTTTAACTCAATCAGAACTAAAATGAGCTTGAACAGAAGGTCACATTTACTAATATGAGGAAGTCAGCAAAAATACAAAGTGTAATATTCTCTATTTAACCTCTGTAGACTTATCAATGACTGAGATTAATGATAGCCAAGGAAAAATAAAAGATAATTTCAAAATAAGTGCAAGAAACCTTATAGAGCAAGGTTAAGATCAAAATTAATGCCCACATTTTTTTTTAAGGTAATCCATGTAACAGGGAATCACGTAAGAAGGAAAAGTAATGGAGCACTGTATCTCTGCTCAATTACTTTTCTACCTACACTATCATTTTAATCCCTGGAAGAAGACCCTATAAATTCATCTAAGGAAGGGAATATTAGCACTGTCTCAACAGTGTGAACATAGGTAGGTTTTTATACTAAGATTTGTGATAATAATGATAAATGTTTTTATGTCTATAGAATTACATAGTTTCAAAAATAAATTTTAAATGCAGTATTTCATTTGACTCACTAGCTGTTATTGAAAGGTTTTATTTTCATATTTTACAGATGTGAAAACTGAGTCTTAGGAAAGTATATTTTCTTATGCCAAGTCAAACAACTAATATGTGCCACTCTGCTTTTCTGTTTTCATTCTGGGCTTTTTCTACTATAAGTTGATTCTCAGTAAAAAAATTAAACCTCATGCTTTGGAGATGTGAGAGTTCATGGATTTTAGGATACCCACTGAGGCTTGGACTAGAGATTAGAATCAATTACTTTAAATGGAAGAAAAATGGCAGAGTTGCCATTTAGACCAAAAAGAAGCTAGCCCATCCTTCCTGTCTACCTCATCCATTATGGAATGTAGAGGTAAAAAGAATCACATGTTATGATAGTTTATCCCAGCACTCTCATACTTATTTTAAGTTTTGCCTTCTGAAAGAAATGCATTTCAACTTAAAAAAAAAAAAAAACAAAACATAGCATCTTGATTTGGTTCACAGAAAACACATAGAAATCCAGGAGAGTCTCAAAAATCCCACAAAAGCATAGTAATTTCAAAGGTGGCAGTATTCAACAAAGACAAGTGGTATGGGATATAACCACAAATCTTTGTCTTCATTGCATATGACTCAGAATTCCACTTTGTTCTTGGACCATGATTGTTATATGTTTGTTATATGCCCAGGATGCTGACTAATTTATCAGTAAGTTGCAGAACTATTACATAGATTTTTTTTTTCAGGTTCTGTCTTTCAAAAGTTGCCCAGCCAAATGAATGAAAGAACTCAATTCCAGCCCATGTTTCTCCCATACTCCTTTCCTCAAAGGAAGTATTTATGTTACCAAATAGGTAACATGATTTCTCCATGATTAGAAATGTTAAGCACCTTTTCATGTAGCTTTTGGTAACATAAATACTTTCTGTGGAAATAGGTTGTTGGGCTGCAGTCATCTGCAGGGGTTCTTACTCTTAAATTCACATCAAACACTTTATGTGCCAGCAGAGAGATGATATGATGGAAAGAATACAAACAGCGGGGTTGACAATGTAAAGGTGATCAAATAGGTCAGGTTTGCCTTCAGAAACCCCACTTCCATTTTCTGTACCCCATTTGCTGCTCAGCAGCCTCTTACCCTCATCACCCACCTCCATTCTAGTGCTTTCTCCTTCTTCCAACAATCCTCACTTTTAAATGGTTACTAACAGCTTGAGTGATGATATACTAGACTTTTGTGGAGAGAGTTTCTATCTTGTTCATTGATTGCTAAGTAGGGAAATTCCAGAAAATAATGCAATTTTGTTTTCCAATTCCAATTCCAGTGACATCTTACTTCATAAGATTTTTTTCTGTTTTTCAGTTTAGTGAGAACATGAAAATTTAGGTGTTTATGAACTGTCCTTCATGGTCCCAATTCCCCACTCATTCTGTAGTGTGAGTCACAATAATGAGAAGTTTCCTTTTCTCGATGGTCGAGTGTTGATCTAGACTAACCAAATTCCAGGTTCTCAGACTTAAAGCTAAAAGTTTCAATAGATGAAAGTCCTGGAGCAAAGAGTATGGTCTCTTTCCATTCTTATTCATTTTCCACATTTCCTGTTTGGTAGATAATTGGGATTCTTTCATTTTAGGGCAAAACCATATTGCCTTCTTTTATCTTCAGCATTCCATTTATTTCACTTACTGGTGGTGTGATTCTCCATCAAAGCCACCAGAACAAAGGGTTGCTTGCTTGAATGCCACAATCAGTAGGTGACCTAGGACACCTCTGAATGGGGGAGTTGCAAAAAAATGCTCTCTTGATGGTTCATTCTTCTAGACATCCTTTGTCTTGTCACTCTTCCATGAGATCTCTCCTTGCATCAGAGACTCTGGTTTACTCTCAGAATTAACATATCCAGACTTAATGAAGGAGACCCTACAAGGTTGGACATATTTCACTAGGATTCTGCTTTAGTGGTCAGGGTTAAAGTCCAACCAAATGGTGATTTTATTTCCTTCAGAGACATGCTCAGAAATGAAATTGCTGGATCATATGATAGTTCTTTTTTTCAGTTTTTGAGGAACCTCCATATGTTTTCTGTAGTGGGTATTCCAATTTACATCCTTACCAACACTGCACAGGGCTCCCCTTTTCTCCACATCCCCATTAGTATCTATTATCTTTTGTGATTTTGATGATAAATAGGTATGAAGTGATATCTTGTGGTTTTATTTAGCATTTCTCCATGATAGAAATGTTGAGCACCTTTTTATGTATCTTTTGGTAACATAAATACTTTCTGTAGAAAAATGTTTGTTCATGTGTTTTCCTAATTTTGAATGAATCATTTCTTTTGCTATGAAGTTATAGAAGCTCCTTATCTATATTTATTTAATGTTAGCCCCTTATTAGATGTGTGATTTACAAATATTTTCTCTTATTTTATGCATTGCCTTACATTTCATTGTCTTACGTGCTTTGTGGACGCTTTTAATTTGTTGTAGATGCATTCGTTTAATTTTTATCTTGTTGCTTTTTCTTAGGGATAGTATCTAGAAAAATCATCATTATTCAGCTAATTGAAACATTGTAAGTAAAAAAAAATTGAAACAATCATATTGTCCATGCTAAATCAGACAAAAGAAAAGTATTGTATTATCTCATTTACATATAGAATCTTTAAAAATCAAGCATTAGAAACAGAGATCAGATTGCTGGCTGCCAGAGGCAAGGGTGTAGGGTGGAGGAATGGGGTGAATGTAGGCAAAATACACAACTTCCATTTGTAAGATAAATGTGTTCTAGGAATATAATGTACAGCATGACGGCTATATGTATTATACATTTGAAAATCGCTAAGAGAGTACATCTTAAAAGTACTGTCATATCAGCCACATGCAAAAAAATGAAGCTAGACTACTACCTCACACCCTGCACAAAAGTCAACTCAAAATGGATAAAAGACCTGGATGTAAGACCAGAAACCATAAAATTTATAGAAGAAAATATAGGCAAAACTCTACATGACATACATCTCAGCAAAATCTTGAAAGACACACCCCTCAAAGCAAAGGAAGTGAAAGACAAGATAAACAGATGGGATTATATCAAAATAAAAAGCTTCTGTACAGCAAAAGAGACATTAACCAAAACTAACAGACACCCTACCAACTGGGAAAAGATCTTTGCACACAATACATCT